>JABSTR010000400.1:0-51190 GCA_013339765.2 Haemaphysalis longicornis
TTCTTTGAGTGGTTAGGGGAGCACAAGTTCGCTCCAATAAACTTGTTTTTTTTTTCGTTAGAAAGCTGCGTCGTCTTGGCTACGTGACATATATATATATATATATATAGATATAGATATAGTATAAGTAAGAGTCGTATACACAGCAAAAATATGTAACTTACCTCTGCTGAAGGCATGTCGCGTTGCCGCTACGTAATTAACCTTGTTTGGTTATTGTTCTTGCTGTGTATCCGACTCTTTACTTATACTATTTCTGCGCGCTTTGTGAGTTTATCTTCCCCTAGATTTATATATATATATATATATTATATATCTATTATATAATATAATATATATAGTATATAGAATATATATATTTATGTTCCACTGGCAGGCATTCGTTTCTCCACTTCTTTCTTTTGAAATTCTTTATCTGTTCAATAACCTACAATATAATTCCTTGCTTTCCGACGTTTTTTTGACTGCCCCCAAACTTTATTCTATATTATAGTATATATATATATATGATATATCTTTATAAATATATATATTCTTCTTCTTTAATACCTGGTGGAAAAATAGGAGAGGTTGACGCTTTATAGGAGCGCCGGCTACTCTTTCTCGCGTAAGTTACTGTTCGTAATAGACATTTCAAGAGTCTCAAACTCACTGGCCAGTTCGGCGAAGGCAGCTCTTGCGGGAGAGTTCTTGCAATGATTCAGGAGTCAATGCACACAATATACTGCAAACACAAATTTGTCCCTGGTGTCCCTTAATAGGAGTCAGCAACTATGGTAGACACTTGATGGTGGTTAGGGGAAACGTCACACACAACAGGAGATCACAAAGCACACAGAAGATTACAAACAAATCACACACTAAAGAAGTCACAATGTGCAGTACAGAATGGAGGAAGGAAAAACGGCACAACGAGAAACCGCAATAAACGTAGTGTGGGCAGTCATGGTTGGAGACTCTAAGCGCAATAATACCAAAGGTAGAGGTACATTTCATACTAATAAAGTCCTAATAAAGCAGTCTCTAGAAAGAGTTTAAGAGCAGAAAAAGAACGCCGTCGCTGACTGGGTGTTGTCCATGGTCCGAGAACTTTGGCGAGGTTAAACGGCCTATTGTCTAAGGACATGAGCACACTTTTAAAGTTCCTCCTGGCATCGTCATGTCGGGGACATTCTAAGATTACATGATGAATCGTTTCATCAGGATGACCACATAAACATCTTGCACTTTGAACTTTGCCGATTTTGTGGAGAAAGTGCTTTGTGTAAGCAGTGCCAATACGCAAGCGGTGTATAAGCGTCTCTAAGCATCTGGATGTAGGTGTTGGAATTTGGAATCGCAGTAAGGGATCAACCTCAAAGAGCAGGCTACTTTGGGACCGTTCGTCAAACCATGTAGCATGGCAAAGGCTGTCACTAGCTCTCGTTAAAATATGTCGCAAGTCCGAAATGTAGAGGGGCAATATGTCGGAGGTTGGAAATTGGTGCGCTTGGCGAGCTGCCACATCTGCCGCTGCATTGCCGGGAATATTGCAGTGGCCAGGAATCCATTGAAACACAATATGGTGCACCTCAGAGGCTCTAGTTAATGCTTTCAAAGTTTCATACACCAATGAATCGTTGAAAGCATTGCTAGTGTGTTTCATAGATGCTAATGCTGCTTGAGAGTCAGAAAGAATCAACCAATTTTGTGGAACTGCCACACTGCCGATGAACCGCAAGGCCAACAGAACAGCGTAAAGTTCTGCCGTAGTTGAGGAAGTGTAATGGGACAGCCTAATTTTGTGTTCATAGTGTAGGCTCGGTATTACAAATGCAGATGTAGAGGAGGTATGTAGACAAGACCCGTCTGTGTACACATGTGTGAAGCCAGGGTAGAGCATATATATTTGACAAAGAGACAGTTGCTGCGCAGGCGACAGCAGGCAAATCCCCTTTTCGGAATAGACCCTGCACAGTTAACTGAATAGCAGGACTTGAAGAAGCCATGGCGGATACACAGGGATCACCTGGCCAAACCTCGTACATAGGTAAAATGCTTATATTTGCCTCAAGCGTCCTGTGCATCCTACAACCTTTCCTTTCTAAAAGACCTTGTTTAAGATGATGGCGGGAATGCTGGGTTGATAATCGAAAAAAATGCCGACACGTTTCTACAGTTCGCATCACTGGGAAGGGAGGCTGGCGAGCTTCAGCAATTACAAGAGGACTTGACGATGGTCTAGGGAACACCCAAACAAACGCGCAAACTCCTAGCCAGCAACCTTTGAAGTCTTTCTTCAGCGGTGTTGGAAAGCCCGTGCAGAATTGGCGCTGAATACGCAATTCTTTGCCTAATTAATGCAGAGTGAACCTGTAGTAGTGATGATGTACGTCCACCCCATGATGTGCCCGTAAGCCTACGAAGAATATTAATAATTGCATTGACATTTCCTTCAAGCATCTTGATGTGTGCAGCCCAGGAAAGTTGCCCGATCTAATGTTACAGCCCAGAAAGCGATGTTCTTTTACGGTTTTAATAGGTTGACCTTCAAGGGAGAGAATGAAAGTTTTTAGTTGCTTCCTCGTGAAAGGCAACACGGCTGTTTTTGTATACGATAACGTCATCCCACACTCTTTTAGGAAGTTTCGCACACTAGTTAACCTTCCTGTAAGATGGACTGAAGGACGAGGGATTGGGACCCGACGCCCATATGCAGACATCGTCGGCGTAGATGGAATGCTGCAAGCCTGGTGGCAATCTGCGTGGTAAGTTGACCATGACACAATTAAATAGGAAAGGACTGAGGACACTACCCTGTGGTACACCCTGAGAAGGAACGTGCTCGGAAGTACGACCGTTAGATGTTTCCATGAAAACTTTCGGTTGGTAAGGAATTCTTGTATCCATCTCAGAGCTCGCCCATGTATGCCCATCTGCAACATACTCTGCAGGATGTGAATGTGACTGGCAGTGTCGAACGCGCGCTTTATATCCAAAAAAACCGCAATTGTTATGTTCCCCCGACTGCGCTCATGCTCGACCCATGTCACAATATCAAGTACTGCGTCAATTGATGAACGCTTCCATCGAAATCCCGACATGCATTCAGGGAACACTTGTGTCACATCACACCACCATTGAAGCCTTGCCGCAATCATTTTCTCCATAAGTTTGCACAAACAGCTTGTCAGGCTCACTGGACGGAAAGACTCAAGCGACAATGGTGTCTTGCCGGGCTTGAGAATTGCATTGAGACGCGCTGTCTTCCAAGATTCCGGAACAGCTTCTTGACTCCACAAAGTGTTGAATAAAGCTAGCAGTGTGGACGTACCCGTTGGACCAAGATTCCTAAGCATAGCATACGTGATGCCATCGGGCCCGGGAGCCGTTTTGTTAGGGCATGAAGCAAGTGCACTTTGTAGTTCACTGATCGTAAAAGGACAATCTATTTCCGGGTGCTGGAGGTGGAGCTTCTGATGCACCTCGTCGTTGGCAATCTGCACGGAGGTTCTATATTCCAGAGAGTTTGTCTCGACACCTGGTTGAATTACCATTTTACAAAATTCATCGGCTACAGTTCTCTCCGGGTCCCCGCGGGCAACAGCAAGAGCTCTGAAAGGGTAATTCTGGGCTACTGATCCACAGAAGGACCTTATAACTGTCCAAATTTTATGACAGGGGGTAACTGGTGATAAAGAGCTGCAGAAATCACGCCACCGTTTTCTTCCTAGCCTTTGAAGGTGACGCCGTGTAACGGAGTGAATTTTTTGGCACTGATTGTAAGCCTCGACACTCCCAGTTCGGCGATAATGTCGCTCCGCTCGCCTTCTAAGAGCACGGAGGCGCTCATATTCACTGTCAACTGCACCGTAATGGTCTGGAACGGTGACTGCACGCGTGCACGTCCGGAAGGTGCTATGTATAAATTGTGTGAAATTTTCAATATCCACATGTGCACCAATATTCGCGGAAATGTGACGACGAAACAGCTGCCAGTTTGTGAGCTTAGCGTACCTCTTAGGCGCACTAGTGCACAGCTGAGAATGCTTTACTAGAATAGGGAAATGATCACTTCCACGGGTTTCAACATCTATTGTCCAGCTGATTCCGTTCAAGATGTCCTGGGAGCACAAAGTTATATCAATGGAGCTCGAGTACCGAAATCCCCGAAGAAATGTCGGGGACCCATCATTTAGAACTGTCAAATTACATCTGTCGGCAGCGCACTCAATGACATATCCGCGGGCATCGCAGTGATCACTTCCCCAGATTGAATTGTGAGCATTGAAATCTCCGCATATTATTACATTATTCGTCTGTAACTGAAACATGCGGGTCAGTGTATCCACAGTAACACGGCAGGCACCCTGGAGGTATACACTCATAACAGTGATAGAAATGCTACCGAAAGAGACCTTACAGGCAACATATTCGACAACATCTGAGTTGCTGACCTCAAGCACATAAGAAGGGTAGTCCTTTCGAACACATAACATTGCTCTGCTCACTCCTCCAGGTCGCGAAGATTTGTAAATTACATAATTTGCTAATCGAAAAGTGCCCGTTACGGCAGGCTCTTGAATACAAAGAATAGGGAAATTGAACTGAGCAACTAATTTACGGAAATCATCACATTTTGATCGCAAACTGTTTGCATTCCACTGAAATATAATGGTGTTCTTATACCAGTTATTCATTGTCAAAATTTCGAGGTACCAGGGTATGTAGTGAACACAGTAAAGGTTCCATGGCAAGGAGCGCTTTTACCTCGGGTACGTCGCTTGCTTGTGGTACTGCTGCCACGATGGCTCGAACGGCGGCAAAGAGCATTGGGAAGATCAATTTATCCATTGAAAAGGCGTTGGTATTAGTGGACGCCGACTCAGGCATTGCTCCAACCTGTGACTTTGGGGAGATGTCTGCTGATGGGAGGGCTTTCGCAGGATCCTGGAGTATCGCTGAGTTGCGAGAGGGCCTCTGATGTTCTGAACGCTGGATATGTGCGTTCTGAAGGGCGGACACGTAGCTTTTTTGTGGAGGTTGGCTGTTATCTGTGGCTCGTGGAGGGGGAAGTTGCACATGGTTGACTATTTCAGGCTTGGCTCGTGGAAGGGGAAGTTGCACATGGTTGACTACTTCAGGATTGGGTGATGGCATCTTGAAACGAGATCTTGGTCCATTAAGAAGCTCCTCTTACGAAGTTGTGAAGCCTGTTTATACTGAGGACAACCAGAAAACGAAGCAGCGTGATCTCCTCCACAATTAGCACAGTGAGGCTGTCGGAGCAGATTACATTGTTTGTGGTCGTGATCTTGCGCACAAATTTTGCATCGACGCGTTTGGCGACAATTTCTAGCCATATGGCCAAATCTCTGGCAATTGTAACAGCGTACTGCCGGTCCAAAGTATTCCTCCACGGGGTGGCTTGTAAAGCCGAGGAATATCCTCTCTGGCATCGGTCGGTCAGAACGGAACTGTAGTATCACTGTTGTCGCTGGGCGTGTGTCAATAGTACCATCCTCTTTGCGCTTGAACCGCTGTTGTCGACGAACAGACAGAACACCGAAATCTTTCAAGTAGTCAAGAAGTTGATGATCTGTGTATTGAGGTGGTACGAAACGTATTTTCCCGACATTACGGGTGTAAGACTCCGGAATCGATGGCTTGACACTTAGTCCTGCTACAGAGGTTAATGATAGTAAGTGTTTTGCGGAAGAGATAGATGCCACAGTGACTGAAAATGAGCCATCCTTATTGACTCGGAATGATTGGACCTTCACCTTTGCAGTAGAAATAATCTCCGACGCAACCCGATTAGGGTTTACATGCCAGAAATTTAGAGTCGTGTTCAACGGCCTAAACGCCACCGGAATGCCTTGTTTCCTCTGCTTCTTATAAGTTACAAGAGTGAAGGGAGTATTGTCGGCGTCAACGCCTTCATTTTCTCCTGAAACTTGAGGTGAGGTTTCATTTTCTAAAGTACCCATCCTTTCCTTCTAAGCGTGGTTTCTTCGAGCTTGCAAAATTGTCAGGCATGTCTTCCAAATACTTATTTGAAGAAGTAAATGCAAATGCCGGTGGTGTTATGACATGACTGAAGTGTTGCTTTACATAAGCCTCTTCATTTGATTTACGAGTGGCACTCACGCGTTTGTATGCTGCTTCCGAGCATGACGCTCTTGCCAATGATCTTGGTTGACCACCGCCGTGGCGAAGGAAAATGCAGGGTTTTGAATCCTCTCACCTGCTTTTTCCTGGTTTCCCGTAGTGATACAGGATCTCTTGCCTTGCAGAGCACATAGAACATTTATGGAAACGTAGAATTTTGTACGAAACTCGAAAAATAACACAGAGCAAGGAAACAGCTACGGCCGCACCTTCATCTTCATCTTCCTTCCCCAACGAAATAGAGCGCTCTCTATTTCGGGACCTCGAAGTTACTGTGCCGCCCTATAACAGGCCACCGTTCATCGCTCATCATTATTCAACGTCGTTCAACATCATTCACTTCCCCCGTGTGGTCCTGCCTAGTATGGAAACTTTGATCCGCTCATCCTCCATTCATGGCCGCTCACCAGTAACCTCAAACTCAGGGCGGCTGGGTGCATGGTCAACTGCGCTGTAACCCTGCAAAAAAATATATATATATTTATATATATGCAGCAAATCACCCCACCATTGAAAAGGTAAAAATTCTGCGGGGAAGACACATTTTCATCGAGTGGCTTTAAATTGGATAGAAGGCAAGCACGTTAGCGCGTCACGCGTCAACGCAATAACGACCTCTGAGGTAATGACCCAAGAGTTTTTAGGCAACCACCCGGGTTGCTATTACCTGGTGTGGTTTTCGTGGGTGAGGGTGCTCTTTGGCCCATAGCCTGCCCAACCCGGACTTCTTAACTTGCTGCGTAAGCAATATTTGGGTGATTCGGGAAAAGCCTCCGCATTGAACCGCGTGCACGTGTCCAAAGAGCCCGCCCAACATAAGCACAAAACGAAACACTCTGGACGCGCGTTGATCGAAGTGTCTCCGAGAGGGGAGTGAAGCTTTTGCTACACTGCCAGGTTTGCCCGAAGAGGCGCAGGTTAAGGTTAGGCTCCCTCTTATTCTGCAATAACAGGATTTGCTACACCCGCCACAGTTGTAACATGCATTGTGCAATCCAGTGTGCAGCCTGTGAGCATATCGGCATATCTTTCGATCAAGCATATCTCCGTATGAAGGCGGCAATATGCCCTTACTGTCAAAAAAGCCCCACCAGCAACTGGTAAAACCAATAAGTAATAACACTGAGATGGTTTGATCATGAAGCACGATTCCCTTCCGCACAAGAAGAGAGAAAAGACTTCTTCATTAGCAGAAAATTTTCAGTGTGTACAATAAACACTACCCAAGCTTCTGCTCTCGGAGTAAGTTGTCGGGATTGATCCAAGCCGCACGTTTATGGGAGGCCAAGAGCAAAAGCGCTCCCGAATTTCTGTAAATTCAATACACCGTTCTCCGCCAATTTTTGTGGAGACGTGCTGTAAACTTTAGGGTGCACGTACTGTACTCTTGGTTCAGCGTTTTACATATCCTTAAAGGCAACCT
Organism: Haemaphysalis longicornis; assembly: GCA_013339765.2. NCBI lineage: Eukaryota > Metazoa > Arthropoda > Arachnida > Ixodida > Ixodidae > Haemaphysalis > Haemaphysalis longicornis. Next base: position 7,574 of record JABSTR010000400.1, read on the forward strand.
CGTGTTTGTCTGAACTCAGCAGCCCTTTTTCGTTTACAGGTATCTTGCTCGCATCCATTGAAGCTTGCCCGACTTCTCAACTACCAAAACCACAGGTAAGTAGTATGTGATCAAGTTCGAGAGACATTTAACCTTATTCTTTAACAGTTTCGCTCTTTCCTATGCATCTACACTGCCATCCCTACCATTTGCCTATTCAAGCCGACATGGTTGTCTCAGGCCTGTGCGAGAGGTAATATCAAGCTCGTTATTTCGAACCGCGAGAGGACACCTTCCCAGTTTTAGTTTGTAAAATTGTGCACAACAGAAAGGACAAAAGAAAACCGTACATAGCGGTTGGAAAGCAGTACGACATGTCAATAGCTCCTTTCTTAACAAGGAGGGCTAGTTTTTCTTATAAACACCGGACACACCAATTGTCTTTCTCACTCCCTCTCTCTCTTTCTTGAAACCCTCACTAATTACTGACTTCTTTTTTCTTTATGAAGCGGAAGCGGGAGTGTTTTTCTTTAGGTTGCGCATATGGCAGACGGTCTTCTCTTCTACTTTGTCTAAAATTAAAGACGCGATGGGCAGTGTTCTATCCTACCATGATATTTGAGCATACAACCGCAATGGCGCTGCCTTTTTTTCCCTCTGCGTCGTCACCAGCAGGACCCGTTTTTTGTTTCGAATGTCAAACATTGTGTCCTCATCTGTCAGCGCACCTCAAACCCCTGTACTCTTATTGATTTTGTTGTACTCCGCAAAAGTCGCCTTTGAAACCGTCCGCCATGAAGTTTACAAATGGCACCTTCTCTTCAGAGTTCCACAGCTTTCCGGAGGCGACTCCCCGTCGTGTGTAGGCACCGTCTGTGTTACTTCCCCGTGAGATAATCTCGAACTCCACGTGAGGGTATCTACTTGTGTTGGAATTACGGGCTTTTTATGCACAGCCGTCTATGGAAGGTTGACCGGACCATATCGCACAGTAAGAATACCAAAAAATTCAAAATATGAAAGGTCTGATAACCAGTATTCACTGTATTAGGCTTTCTCGTCCTGTATAAAGTGTGACTGGTTCAGCAAGTGAAGTGTGCACAAAATAGCATGCGAGTTGCGATCATCACTACGTACCATGACTTATTATCTAAGTGTCCTGCTAGATTTCGACATCAAGGATGAAATACCTCTGTATGGCGATGTGTTAAGCGCAAAGATTTAAGTTCAACAGTTCATTATAGTTCAATCGTTTTCCGAATACTCTCTTAGAACAGTCGGCCCACGTTTCTCCTTCTGTAATTTCTGGCTTCACGCAGCTGGCCTAACTTGTATTCAAGAATTTTCTTACACTAGAACATTCACTCCAACAAATCGCTGATGGCTTCTTCTGTAAGTCTGAGTAAATATATTTAAATTTAAAAAATTCGGGGTAAATTTTTACCACCTCGCCTGAATTTACAGTGGCCCCTGTTTCGATTCAACAGTGCTTCTGGTGTAATCTAGTATAAATATTAAATTAGAATAAATTTTACTTTTAGGTTAGATAACAAATTGCTGTTCTTTTGTAGCTAGGTTCCGCAGATGAATTTCATTATTTTGAGTTTTGTGAGTTTATTGAATCTTTCTCAAAAAACCAATATGTTTAAAATTAAGGCGAGTTGTGTGTACCTGGGTAAATGCTTCTTTTATATCAGACGTTGAAGAAGTAAATTCGCTTGGCCTAGGGGTAGGCATGCTTCAAGAATAAATATTCAATATCGCTCCACAGAAATATACGAACTACCTCAAACATCGAAATACGCACACGAAAGCGTAAGCATTTCGATATGAAGTGTACACTATCTAAAAAAACTTGATTCAAAGATGGGCTACCAATAATGAGTGGTCGCGGAGAAACTTCATTGACATGCTGAGTGCCATCGCTGGTATCATCGGTGCTCCGTAAATCCCACTCCATGATTTTTTTATATATTTTCACACACAATTCACTTTTCGCACTCCCCAAGCGAGGTATGCACATTGCCCACTTGCCGAAAACTCAACACTGTACCAAACTTTATTAATTGACACTCAAAACCACATGTCTTCTGTAATATTGTTTCATGAACAATGCTACAATACCAAGCCGTTTAATAACCGGTTGTTTTAGGTATCTTATGCGGGTTAATATATTTTACCGGTTATATTGAAACATATTGTATACACTTGAATATGACTTCAGGTACAAAACGTGCTCCTGAAACTTCATTGTACAATGATGGCTATATAAACTATGCGCGAATCATTAGACAATTTCAGTTCTTTGTATCATTGCCCTCTTTTTGAAAATATTTACTGCGGCAGTGATGCTAAGTTTTCCTAATACGTGGGATGTAATTAAAAAAAAAACAATTTCCTTGTTCGGACCGAAACGCAAACGTATCTATAGAAACATCCACTTTTCTTGTCAGTGCGGCAGCGCATAAATAAGTTTTTGGGCAACATGTTTTTGAACGCTTCTGAGGACATCAATTTATTTGCATTGTTTATTTCATCGGGTGAACGGCTTTTTTTGGTTTTGTTTTAAACGGCGCGTTTTTAACAACATTGCAGACAAGCTTGCCTACCTGTTTTAAATCAGTATAATGAATCGCATTACACGCCTCTTTACCCACCACAAAAGGCGACTGCTTTCCCAATTTTGCAGCGGGAAACAAAGAACTACCAAAAGCCTGACCAGCTTTTTGGTTCTTAAATTTCCGAAATCTGCTTCTGCTGCCCTGATGCCATTTTTGTTTTCAAAAACAAGCAATGCATATTGAATGTAAAGAATTCTACCTGTCAGCGAAAATTTTATGCATGTTTGCACAGTCAAGGTTGGGGAAAATGTTTAGATCGGCATTAATATTTCTTTTGTAACGAAGTTGTCATTGTCAGCAATCAGACATTTATAAAACGTCGTAAAATATTATTCGCTGTCAACAATAGGCTTTCCGGCTTTTAAAATGCAGAAACACGATATTTTCCGTTGTTTATACATATTATAGGAGGCTGTTGCTGTTTGGTAAAGTAAGGAACGAATAACAGTTAGGGAGCAATTTCTACAGGACAATAACGGATACAATAATTATGTATTTTCCTAAGGGGCCGCGAGAAATGTGGTGACCATAAGACAACATAAATAGCATTACTCCAGACGGAGAAGTAAGCTGATAGCGGTGTTCTTCAACGAAGAAAAGTAACCCATATACAATAACAGTGCGCTGGCCATACATAATGCGGTCTTGCAGGACAGGACAGTAATATAAATACCTCTGTCTATGTGAGCGTGTTTTATACATTTACCCTTAACGCTTCGTTTAGAATGAACCACGCAACAACAATATTAGTCATCTAAGAACTTCTAGACGTTTTTTTTTTTTTGCAGCTATGAGAAACAAAGTGAAGTTTTCTTTATTTCCTTCTCTTTTTAAAATACCTGCTTTTACTTAACTAACCGGAGACCAACAGCTTACAGTCGTTTTTAACCATTGGTCACAGTATGCGGTGTAATGTTATCTTTTTCTTTGATTCAAATTCATTCTTAACGGCAATGCAGTTTTTCGATGTAGGAGAAAGTAATCAAATTATGTGTTTTTTTAAAAAGGGCAACTGAAGTATCTGTGCGATTCGGTTGTCGCATTTAAATGTGCTTTACACCCCCGGACAAATATTAACATGGCGAGCATTATTTTAGTGGCTTCTGTTTTTTACATCAAAATGTTAAAGAACATGTCCTCGCTCCCCCATATGCACTTAGTGCATTACATTATGATATAGTAATTATTAAGCCTACCCTCGAGACGTTTTTATTAGATGAAGAGCTGCTTGATGTTTCAGACTCGATCGGTACCTCATTGTTTCTACGTTGATTTCTGGAGCTGCAAACGATATTTCGAAACAGGAACAAGGTGCAATGTAAGTGTTATCTTTTATTTAACAGTTTATGTCTACTTTGCAACCTGTGCAAAACTGCTCGTTTTTTTTACCTAACGGTTATGCACATTTGCGTTTTAAATTGCTATAATTAGTTTGAAGTAAACTAAAGCAGCAATAAGAAATTATGAACCTAAACCTTAGTTGCTTGCTTAGTATAAAACCTCTATACACATATCTGTTTTTTGCGTAACCTTGTAACCTTTGCCATGGTATTTTAATGAGCCGATTTAAGAACCGCATTCCAAAAACCTGCTCTAGCTTTATTCCTACAACGAAGCCGATAGTCTAATAACCGGTATAGTGCGTGTTAGTAGACGAGGCAGGGCCACAAAAAAAGCCAAGCAGAGTGATTACTCTCAAGTTTGGTTTTGCGGTTGTAGCGCTTGCGTATAGGGAGTAAAAAATATTTACTCTTGCTTTTTTTGTATTCAAGATATTCACGTGGTTTAAGCAACATTTTATTCTCATGAATATGCGATTCAGACATCAGTGAAAAGAAGTTACCTAACATAAAAGGAACTCAAAGAAAAAATTGCAGCTTCAATGGTTGTGGTCCTTCTGCACTACCCCTTCGAGTGAAGTTGGGCTGGTCGGTAATGCTGAATATTACTTTGCTCCAAACACAGGCCTTGTAAACGCCCTCCACCAAATGAATCGGCACCTTCTCCGTGCGATCAGTGGCCTCCCCGCCTTCACAAGGGTAAACACTCTACACGATGCAGTTCCCCTTCCGCCTCTCGCTAACCTCATCAAAGAGACAAAACTACGCTTCAAATACCATCTGGACCATTCGCCAAAAGGAAAAAGACTCCAAAAATGGGACCACTTAAATAGTCAGTCTGAGAGCACCGATTTGCCGACAGCATTCCTTCCGTGGGAACGCCCATCCATCGGAATTCTGCGTCGACGCCCGATCCGCCGAATGATTTAAAAAAGAAAAGTACGCGAACAATACGTTCGCACTCTTGATAAATGGTGACAAGGAAGCGACGAAAGCTGACATCTACACCGACCCGGCTCTGAATGGAACGACGGCGGCCATTGCCTGGACATCTGCGGACCTGCCGGAATTGAATGGATCCAGGCACATTTCTAACACATACGGCCTCGTAGAAGAGGTAGAACTTCAAGGGAATTCTGGGAGCGACCGCGCAGCAAATTTTTAACCATTCTCGGCCATCTATCCACGAAGAAATTTCGCATCATCACGAATTCCTATGTTGCTGTCCGAGAGTTAAATCGTCCGTTTTCATCGAACAATACGGCAACAAACATCCTCACTTGATAAGAGACCTACAAATTGAAGGCTTCAAAGTTCGAATTGTTTGGACTCCAGGACACACTACAGGCGCAGAAGGCAACCGTATGGCACACGACGCTGCCAGGGAGAGGCTACAATCAAGGCCCACGGTGCCAGCCACGCCCGTTCCCCCTCTCCGGCAGGAGACTGCAACTCCCGCTTCGTCACCTCAAAAAGGAGAGCTGCAAGCGCTTACAGGACTGAACTCCTGTTGGCATCCTTGCCCCTCTCAGCGCTTCTCGCGTCCGGGGAAGTATTCGCCAATAAAGTGTATGCGAATGCAGCCTACACTCCCAACATTATTTATAAATGGACAACGCCCAGCAGGATCCGAATTCGACAAAAGATGCCCCCACTGGACGAGTGGTGAAGGCCGCACCAAATCTTTATCAACTTAATTTGGCTTTGTCTATTATTCGAAGGAGTAATCGCCACCAGCTTTAACTCTAGGTCCCGCCCCTGTGACTGAAAAGGAACATGTTAGTCGTGTCCGCGACGATCCCACGAAAAAAAGAAGCAAGAGCCGCGTACGCCTTGAAAAACGACTCTACAAATTATCGTGTAACGATTTTGTTAGACTTCCCCGTATCTACAATGTGAACTGACTGCAGCGTGCACTGTTTTCAAGTGTGAACCGCATTGTTGTCTACAGTGTGAAACTGTACATTTAAGTGTGAACTGTGAATTTAGTGCCACTGACTGACGTTTATGTGTTCATTTCGTGATTAGACGCCACCAGACTGCCACTGTGTTCATTGTGAGAGTTGTTACCTTCCCCTTTTCCCCTCATCCTTACCCCCCCAGGGCCCCATGGCCTCTCGTCTAATAAAGTTTTTCACTCACTCAGGCCTCACTTTTGCAGTGGGTCGCCTCAAAGGGCTGCTTCTCATGAATATTTTGAGGGAGGAGAAGGCTGAAAATGTCGCCACGCGAAACTCCGTAATCTGGAAGCATTATCAAGACATCATAGAGTAGTGCTCAGATATGAGTAGCAAAGTAGACCTGGATATAAAATTGCGCCAGAACAGACAATTGATCAGTTAACTGGGTGTGGAGAGCAGGTTCACAAACTCGTATGAACGAGGCTGGTGTAGTCTGACCAAACGCATGAGTCTTTTGTTATGGGTATCCGCTGTGCTACATCCCATGTCTTCCAGAGAACAAGTGAGCCTTTGATAGTCGTGGCCTCCTGGCTCTCAACTTCCCAATGATTTCGCGAAAAGAGACCAGGACATCGCCAATAAATTCCACAGCTGCGTATTGATAATATCTGGTGCTTCGTAGCAGGGAGAGGGAGTATGAATTTGAGGGGCGCGACGCTTCTGTGCCAGAAGGGTTCGAGTGCTGGCTCCCACGTTAGCTCGTGATTCCCCCCGTTGCTGGAGTGGGCCGGGCTGAATCTGGTGGAAATTTGTACGTGTTGGCGCTGCTTTGATTTGGGGGCTAGCACAATCTTCTGGGCTTTCTTCTCGACGATCCCGCAGGGGAGATTTTACACGCCTCTGCATTTTCAGAGACTACGTAGAGGACGGGGAGTTTCCTGGTGCCTGGCAAGGACCATGGCGATTGCACATTTTTGAATTTAAAAAAGATACCTGTGGCAGCATTTTCATGGTGGAGGAGGTGTTTCCATTCCTATCGAACACTTGTGCACTCATCGATTGTTGATTAGGGCTGTTGCCGTGAATGAGAAGACCCGCAGTATACGTGTAGGAGTACCGCTTTTAGCGCCAACGAACAAAAGGTGAGCTTCGATGAAGGAAGACGAACCTGAAGCTTTGCTCGCTCGTACAGCGGCGAGACTTAAACGACACCGTGAGGTGAAAAAATATGATGAATAAGCAGAGTGGTCATTGCGAACATAACTGCATATCACTTCAAAACCACACCTATACCACACCGCAACATTGTACCTAGCCAGGGCAATTCGCTATCAACTAGGGTTAACGGAAGCTAAACCAGATATATTTTACTCTTCATTGTTACCTTATAAATACACATTGAGATATACGCGATTTTGAAAGTGGGTTCGTGTTTCGACAAAAATTGACGACCAAAGTGGACGATGTGGTTGGGTGGCCGCATATGCATGTTTTTGCGTCTTTCTTTTACTATGAAGCAGTATACCTATGACGAGCAAAGGAGATATTCGTGTCCGCATCAGCCAAAAGCTTCCAGGCTACTACTGCGTACTTATGGCTACTAATTACACCCATGCTGCACGAACTACTGGCACAACTAGGGATAGAACCTGGTCACGAAAAAAAGTGGAGCGAGAGCCTGCGTTTCGCCAAATAAGCAACGTCCACTTTTAAAGAGTTATCGTGATTAGGCTCATTTTGTTCTTTTCGCCCTGTCCCCTAGCCCTCCACTATCACCGGTGCTCATCGCGCATCCACGGAAATACGTCATCACCGCCATTTGGAAGCTACGACTGCAGCAAGCAGATGCGAAAGCTCGTCTACATCTGGTATACGTGATGGTAGCTTAGGGAAAGTACTTTTTTTATGGTCGAAATTAGTAAAGTTAGCAATGGCGGGGTGAGATTTGTTTGGTGCGCACGTTTTATTTCGTCAGGTTGAAAAGATTCCATGACAGAACTTAACACAGATTTTTCTGTTAGTATTGTCTATTAGTCTTGTCTGTTTGCAAGTTTCTTTAGCGTCTGGAATGCAATGAAATATTATGTTGTTACGGCGGGATATATGTTCAAATTCGTCGAGACGGGATATTCGATTATCGGTGTGGTTGGTTAGGCCTTCAAGTGATTGGTCAGTTTGCGATAGCTTGTCTTCAAACTAAGGAAAAGCCTCAGATTTTTCTTCCAGCTCGTTGAGTATTTCCTGGATGGCGGTCATTTTGGTTTTGATTTAATTTTGTCCTTCTTTGATAGCTTTTATATAAACGTTGACTTCGGCTTGAAATTTACTTTCCAGTGCACTAGTGTCGTGCACTTCTTTCAGCAATATAAATAATAACTTAGTTTGCTCAGTGGGATCATCCGGCAAGCATTCGGAGTCATTAACTGACCTAGGGTGTGCACGAGGCGGACCAGGGTTCGGCTCGATGTCTCGGCAGCAAAGAGCAAAGTAGGCCATAGAAAAAAACAAGCAGACAGTGCCACATGAGACCCGTGGGCATGGGAGCAGTAATAAACATTGGTCATCCCACTTCTTAGCGTAAAGTGAATATGGTTTACACACCTCACATGCGTGAAGTACCGGATTAGGAAGCATGTTGAAGACACTGCTCCCATGCCAAATAAATAGGACGCTTGGATGCGTGCTACCTAATTCCAGGGCGTCGAAAGCAGATGACGTTGACTATGGGACTGAAGGGCTGATGATGAAGGCTGGTACAGGAGGGGGCTTACGTAGAATCCGCGCATGGGCAGAATCAATACACAGCGCACCGTTTACGGTGGAAAAGTGGCCACCGTAGTTACTCGGCTCTCCAGGTATGAGCAACGAAGGCTGACAGGCGCAACCGCAGGACGAGGCAGATAGCCAGCTGGTCATGCATGTGAAAAGAACTTGAAATGCGTGAAGTAGAGGATTAGAAAGCACGTAGACGACACTGCTCCCCTTCCCACCTAGTTGATGCGCACTTAAGTGGAACGTCAGATATTCTGTGGAACGAGCCCATAAAATAGATTGACAATAAAGCAATAAAGAAACAGTGATTTTTGTGGTGCTCTATCGAGACCGCATCACGCGAATTAAAAGTTTTGAAATATAAAACGTTTATTCGACCTATTGTAGAAACGGTTCGTTTGTCTGGGCCCACCAGTAATAATTACAAAGTACAGCGAACATCAACTATATTTATTTAAAATTCTTGCAGCTGACGCACGTCTACGTCAAATCTAAAATATGGAGAACTTGACAACTTCCAACAAGGTAGAATGAAATTTTTCTACATACTCTACAACAGTCCATTAGGAATAGATCCTACTTCATACATGAACGGGCCTGACGCCGCTGCACGCGGGTTTCATCACGATAAAAATGTTCAAGATTTTTCGTGCAGGACCAACGTGTTTAAAAACTCCTTATTCCCACGCACTGATAAAAATTAAAAACAGACACTGACCAAGAGAGTTTAAAAAACGAAAAGAAAGACGAAACAACGTCTGTCTTTTTTCCTTAATAAACACTCGTAGTCGGTGTCTGCTTTTCATTTGTATAATGCCTTTCCCCAACCAGACGGACTTCTATCCAACACTTGATTTCTTCCCACACACTGTTTCCCAATGGAACGCACTACCCGACCGAATTGTTCACTGCCAGACGGTTTTATTATTTGTTCATGCAATTAAAATAGTCATACGTTTCATCTCCCATCATTCCCTGTAAAATCATTGCAGGAAAATTATTTTGTGTAGAATATTGTGCAGTTTCTTGTTTTTATTATTGCTTTATGCACTTAAATAAATCATAGGTTTCATCTCCCATGTTTCCCCATTAAATAATTGCAGAAAAAAATTTCTGCAGACTGTTGCGGAGTTTCTTGTTCATTGTCTGCCACCTTGTTTATTTATTGTTCGCTTCCGATGTGGCAAAAAAACATTTTTTGAACCTTTTTATTACTGGATATTGTGGATTTTTTTTCTTTTTTCGTCCACCTTGTTTGATCTGTGTTTGATCTCGCTCCTACCTAAGGCCTGGAAGCAAGCGTGACAGTCTTTGTAAAATAAATAAATAAAATAAATAATAAATAAACAAAATAGCACCGTCCATTCAAACGTTAGGCGCTGGAGTAATTGACAAGTATTTTTGTGCATAGTGCACGCCAGTACAATTGGCGAAGCTATATGCTTCCATAACCATCTTCAAGAGAATTACTCTGCAGTACCGAAGCCGGACATACCGAGGTTGCCGTTGTCTTAGCACTACAGGAGAGCCAACGACCACACTGGCTCTGGAAACACGCAGATAATTGACACTAATACGAATTATTTAAATGATCTTTTTTATTCATGGCAGATGCAAGCAGGCATAGAAACCACGAAAGGAAATGGCGTGAGCCATTCCTTTGGCTCTGTTCACTTTTTGTTGCCAGTCTCTCAAGATACCCGGCAATCTTCTCTGTTTCCGCACAAAAGCGTGGGTTTTCTTTCTTTCATTTGTATACCCAGCGGCTATATTATTTGATAGGTTGGGTTCCTTAACCCTGTCGTAACTAAACTAGAAGGTTCGTTATTGATCTTCAGACTTCTGGCTCTACTTCGATGGTTCCACAAACAATCATGGGCAGATAAATGCTCACACTTCTAATCAGCGGCAACCTGTTCGTGGTCACTGCTCTGTGCATGTCATTTTGTTAACGACTGGTTCGCCACTTTTATCATTTCTGACTTAATGGCGAAGCGCAAGTTTGAGAAAATAAACTTTTGTTGTTTCAACAAACCGGCGCCATGCCTGGATACGTGACGCCTGATGAAGATGCTGGGGATTCTTGTTCATGGTACCTCTTGTCCATGGTGGTGACAACGACGTCTTTGTCTTCACTTTCTACGGCAGCAGTGCAGTCCAAACTCCGGCTCTAGCCTTGCTGTCGGTAGGTAAAACAAGTTGGGCTTGCCTGGTGACTTGCTTGCGGTTTGTGGTAATGCGCCCAGCAAATGCACCATGTTAGCGGATCACTCGCAACAAGGGTGGGACGTGTTGCGACCCGCTGCGATGGTCGGCATATCCCATCAGCTTGAGGTCATATCGTAACGTCTGGTGCAGCGCGTACTTCTCACGTCACCATAAATGGCACCACGTGGCCTGCTGCCTTCGTTTAAAACCAGAGTGTTCCCTTGACCGAACTCTGGGAATGAACTTTCGCATGGACAGCAGGGCTATTGTTTATCTTCAGGAGAATTCGATAAGTTTCTCCTCTGATCACGCATTGATGCGAACACCAAGCCCGAAATTACGTTGTGCTTGCTTGTTCAACATGATGATCACCGTCTACTACCTAGATGTTGAACTAACACCGAAGCAATCGTTAAAAGCCGCCACAGCCCTCTTTTCGAGCGTGGTGCCTCCGTCGGAAGAGGCATTGTGCGCTTGAAGCAAAGGCAATCGTACATTCTCGTCAAAAATATCACCGAGTAGTATCAGCATATAAAAGAGGACGACACAAGTCGATCCCTCTAAGAAAGGGTCAATGCAAGAGACGTCATAGTGGACGAGAAATTTAACCGCCAGCCCGGAAACGCCTCTGGCCCTCATGTTTCTGCAATATAAACCTGGCGCTTACATAGAACAAACGTTAGGGCTTTGCTGCACCATTAAACTTTTTTTAGACTTTGAAGATACACCACACTTCCGTTTTAAAACACCAAACTATCACCTATAGGCGAGCTTCATCTAAGGAAACGTCACTGCACCGGGTTCCATCCCTGGAGAACGAAGCCACCCGAACGCAAGTTGAAGACATGTTCGATGTATAAGGTACAATTTAATCGTCAAAAACCCCTTGGGCGGCCCGGCGTCCTCGTGGTGAAACAATACCGCACTTTGAGTTCAAACGCTGAATAAAGAATTTTGACCAAAATAAAAACAAGACTCTCACCAATCGACAACACCCTTACCCACTTCTGCTAAGCGAAGTTCTCTTATTCTGTGATGGCTCCTGTTCGCTGAAAAGACTTTGGCAGGTTTGTTTTGCCTCAAGAAACTGCGCATGGTGCCTTAATGGGGCAGTGTCCTCCAGCAGCACCACCAATCTCGGGAACCGGAGCTAAAGAGACTAGCTGGTTGTAATCTTGTACGTGGCTTGTTATTCCAGTGTATGTGTGTGCGCGTGTGTGCATTGAACTGTCTGTGACACTTCCAAAAAACGGTCCAGTGCGCCACAGGGGAATGGCGTCACCAGCCCAGGATTGGCGATTTCGGGAGCCTACGTGTAGAGGCAAGCGCTTTGGGAAGCGCCAATGACTCACCTTGCAGCGTGCATCTTGGTATTGTCTTTGAGACTGCACTGGGGCCCCCCGAATCAGAAGAAATTCTTTTGTGACAGCCTAAGTGTCTTGATGTCCCCGGCGGACTTCAGGAGACAGCGATATTAAAATGTGTTTAACGGTATTAAAAGAGTTATAAGGTATTGAAAGAGGATCCCAACCGGAGGGCAGGCCAGAGAAAAAGAGAGATCCAGGAACAGCGATCCGGGGAGCCGACGAGACTTGTCACGAGAAGCGTTAGGCAGAAGGAAGGGGAGCTGCGGGCTCCGGTGTCTGCCATCGCTCGAATACGACGTCTGGCCACGCGCCTCTACATTTACCTACCTCTTCGTTCGAGCCCGACCGGAGAAGCTTCATCGCTGCGTATGCCACCTCTTCGTGCGATACCGCACAGCAGCTGCCTCGTCGCGGTAGGAACTTCATCCAAGCCCCAGCCACAGCGGCGTGATTGAGGCGGACTCCGCACTCAATCCCGCATCAGCCGGGTTTCAGCGAACATCAGGCCTTTGCTACAAGCCAGTGCTGCATCACGCCGAATCAGCCCAGCGACGCCAAGCCGTAAGCGACGTTGAGCCAGTTGATCTGATTAAACACTAATTAGTATCGTCAATGTGGCTGTGCCTCCATCTCCTCATGACAAGTGTGGGCACAGGGTAACTCTAGGAATCCCCACCATCACACTTCAATGAACCTGTGAATACTGTACTGTCAAAATAACGTAGACTAGACGGACCCGGAAAAGACTGCTTTAAAAACGCGGGATTAACTACAGGAGTTAAAAGAGATGTCGTTCTGACTTTGCACTGCTCCTGCACTGCTCTGAATAGTCATGAACGGTATGCTTGGAGGCCTAAAATGACAGAACCACTTCGTCTACCTCGAAGGCATTGCATAATTCACCCGAAGTTTTCACGAGCATAACGGTGGGTGGGAGTCGGTACTTGTGGAAATTTAAAATTTAGTTTGGATTTGAATTGTTTTTATTATTCAAGATGTTTAGCCACGTCGTCACTGCGGAGAGACTTCTACTTTACCTGGCAAAACTTCCGTCATCATCAACCTTCCGAGGCCGATGGACAAAAAGTCCGAGCGAAGCATTTTTTCACTTTGTACATACTGTGGTCACTTCGATAATTGCGAACAAATAGCTGAGCCCCTCACGCGCGTTACCTGAGACACCGTTCAGATACGCTGCCAGGAACATCAGCACAATGCTTTCAAGACACAAAAAAACTAACCGCCTTTGAATGTCGGGCTCATTTTACGGACTACATCTGACTGCAACAGTTCCAATTGTGTTTTGTAGTAGTTCTTCCTTCTGGAAGCTGCTATTTCCCAGCTTTCATAAGGAAAAAATCGCAGTTACCTTACAAGCGATTTTATTGCTTCTTTAGAGGTGAACTTTAACCGCGATATTTATTGCAAATTCCCTACCTGCCGATGCCAGAGATTTATGTCATTTGGTTTTGAGATTCTTGAAGTCACTTTTACTTCTTCCAGGCTGTAAAGTCTCCCTGGCTTCGTTGTAGCAACGCCTACCTCTTCATTGCTCATCAAAACAAAAACTTTGCCTGCAGCTAACATGACAGTTTAGCTCTGGCAGCCCAATCGTTCCAACCGAACGGAGGTTTCCGCTGAAAGAAGCACATACAGGACATCTCCGAACGTGATGTTCCCACAGCTGAATCTGGAATCTTTTTTTCTCTTCAAATTTGGTAGACTGTATTTGCGGTCTCCACTGCTGATTCGCCAGGGGTAAAGCCGGTGACCTTTGCCACCTCTGTGACGTCATGTGATTAGTAGCACCGCTGTGAAGGTACCGCACACCGGGATAGGACAGCTGCATTGTCTTTTACACATAAGCTGTATGAGTTGCTGTTTTTGCGAGTGGAATACTCGTGCCCTTGTTGTGATGTTTTTCTGGATCTTGACACTCGTTAGAGTCTCTCGCTATACGACCGATCTTGCCACATGAAGGCCATCGCACCTTCTCTTTTACGCATGAGGCCCACTGGTGTATCTTGTTGTGTCTTTTGAGTAGGTTGATTACTCACCTTCTCATTTTCTGCTAGCTCTTGGACGTGGAAAAATGCTTTATGAGCAGTTCCATAGTCTCCTTGTAGTGGTTGTCGACGCCCTCTTTATTTCGATGCAGCTTCCGTGTTTTCTTCAATTAGCAGCCTCGTAGTGAAACTTGGTTGATATGTTTAATAGTTCTTTTTTTCGCAGGAGGAAGTTTTTGTACTTTGAACACAGCGTTCGTAGTGATGAAGCAAGACATGAGACGGTGATTACGACGATAGAAGAATATGGCAGCAAAGAAAAATCATTATTGCAAAAACAAGGGAAAGGGCATTGTTGCCTTATCGTTCACCTGACTTTAATTGTGCCCTAGCAGTCTACCTCGTTATTTTCCTTTCTACAGGGTGCATCCTGGCTAAAAAAACTGTCTTACGGGCCTAAAAATGAAGGCTGGCTGATTTATATTGGTTTTTTATAGCTACAGTCAACTTTCCTGCTGGCCGCCGTGCACCTGAATTTATAACTTCGCGCGCAATGTGTGCGTGCAGCAGATGCGAATTCTATTGGGTAGCAACCTTTGCGTAATGCACTCATAAGCTCCCTCACCGAGTTTCCTGCGTATATATATTGGTTAGCAGAGGAAGGGAGAGCAGTTGTACGTATAGTAGAACAAATGTTGCAGCTTGTACTAGTCATTCCTATCCTCGAGCATTACTGTGCTCATTTCGTTAACACCATCACAGCAACGGCCTTGCTGAAGCCACTACAAGGGAATGAGTGATTTTTTTTACATAAGAGCAGCGACGTGCACAAAACAGTTCGGGCGTACGCAACGACCTTCGCAATGACGGATTGGCCCCCGCCATACAGCAAGAATATATAGGAGGAGAAACGGCCCATAGCGGCAAGCAAGGGCGAGCGGCTAGTTAATGTCACAATAAAAACCAAGGAGGCCTGTAACGCTGCGTAGCTGCGACGGCGAAGGAGAGGGTAGCGACACCTCATGCACGAAATAGTGGCGGCCGCAATTCATTCTATGGCTGCGCAGGGAAATGCCAATCGCAGCTGCCGCACATTTTCTTCATCCGCTGGCGTATGCCGCCAGCTTACCCTAAGCCGAGCGCTTGTGACATTATCTCTGCACGCTAGGAAGACTAGTTTCTCCTCTTGTCTCCGTTCACGCTCAGTGTCCCACACTGAGCGACTGATTGAACAGACTACTACTGACTGCCTTGCGAGCTCCTGCGGTAATCCTAGAACACTGCCTGTCGGACCGGCACTCAGAGGACAGTAAATAACGTATAATGTAGACGACATCAAAAGCACTACCCTGACAGCAAGTACCCCGTAACACAAATTTTAGCTCTGCATCTCAATACTTAAGTCCTAATTGTGCAGACGCAGGAGTTAACCGAAACCAGTGGCCTGGCTGAGAACCGCTTCCAACAGGGTCCATACAACAATATAATTTTTATAGCTTCAGAGGGACCCGTCTAGTTCCAGTGGAATCAGCGTGCCAACGAGTCGCATTCACTAGAGACAGGCCCAGACCATGCCGCCCAAGAAGCGACAATTCTCTCCGTGGATTTGGCCATTGCTTCTTCCCGATACCCCGATTTTTGATGTGCTCCCGGTGAGATAAGTTAGGAATGTGGGGCAATTTGCTTTGGTGACAGGTGTACAGCTCGGTGCACGCGCATACGATATTAAAACTATGATCCTCAGCTCCTGGGTCACATAGTTGAAGTTTTCCTGATCCTGTGCTTCCAAAGCTGACCTGTTTACACGTTACCCGAAAAACGCCGAGAACTATCATCATACCCTTTTCCCTCAAAAGCCTAATGTGGATTCCAATTTAAAAACCCTAGATATTATCATGTCACGCGTAACCGACCTTTGCATCTCCTAACAAATCAGAAATTGAACGATGAGTTGCCCTGGTGGCCCACCAAAAATAGTTATTAAATGTCAATGACAGCTTTTATACGGGGGCAGAAAGTTTGGCAGCGCTAAACTTGCTAAAGCTTCATAGTATAATTAGGTACCGAAAGGTTATAAACAGAAACTGCGAACGCTTTGCAAGTTCGAGAAATGCCGCTCTTTTCGTTAAAAATGCCCACAAGAAATAATACTCCTCAATTCGATAACGAGGACGGGAAATGCTAGGATAGTTAAACACTGCTATCACATTTGCGCGTAGGGTACTCTATCCGTGTCCCCTCACGATGGTACATCACATCAGGTGCACTGCCGTATTTGGATGACAAGTATGTTTCATTGCCGACGTTCCTTCCTCTCAAGAGTTTGGTTACCTGAAATTTTTTGCCAGATCTGTTTACTTCATTTTCTGCTAAATTTCAGCAATCTCTTTATTAAAAGGATTCCGTGAGAACGGAACGCACTATTTATGCCGGGTAGAGTTTCGCCTATGTAAGTCCTCTGCAAGACAAAGCTCCCCCCATAGGCATCCAACCACACCTACCTTGCGCGGCATTATTCCTTTCCCTGAATTCGAATTTTGTTATTCAATCTCCTTATTGGTGTTGATTGCTACTGTCTTCATGTTCGTCTCTCTCTAGCCACTCTATTACCCTGGAGGTCCAACGGTGGTGTTTTTTTCTGACTACACGGCCAGCCAAAAATCCGTTTTTTGCCTAAGTTGGGCTGATATATCTTCTGCTCAAGTATGTTTTATGGTCGAGGATGCTCGTTTCTTCCCTCAGAGCGCTACACGTATCATCACCCGCAGAGCCGGCCTGTGTTCTTTTCAGTTGTTTAGTAAAGCACCAACTTTTCTCTACACACGTCATCACCGGATGCACGCCTTGGTTGTATGTTATTGTTTAAAGTAACAGGGGTGCCTCCCTTAAATTTTTGGGACCTTGTCTGCACTGATTTGTTTCTCACAGGGTTCTTCAGCACCGAAAACCAGTCGAAGGTAGTTGTTCTCCTCCATTACATTTACGTTACGTTACCAATGCTGGACAGCTCCTTTTCAACGTGGGAAATAATTCTTACTTTACATTTAGGCATAATATTTGTATCGGTACGACCTAAGTTTCTTAACGTGTGAATTCATCATTACTTTTGCATTTAGGCCTTATAATATGTATCGGCACAGCCTAAGATTCTTAATTTAGCTTCTCACGCAGCCTTTCTAGGAGCTGTGTGACTGACTAAGGTAAACATTGCCGTCTGCAAACCTGAAATGGCTCAAATCTGACTATCTCACAGAAAATCTTTCAGAATGCATCCTTTAGACAAGCTGTTATGTTTGAGGAGATGGTATCTCACGGTCATTTTTCATTTCTCATCAGGCACTTTTCGCTTTTCTTGTGCAGGATAGCCCTGCCCGTACGTTACTTCCCTATATAGTCTGGGAGCTTTATAAAGTCCTCCGCTATTCTATAATCTTTAAATACTTCCAGCAATGCTTGGGTTCCTATAAATCCCGCTCTTTCATTGCCTATAAGTGTGTCTTAGAGGGTCTCATTATATTCTTGCGATTCTTCTATTTCTTGGTGTTGACCTTTGAAAGATCGATGTAAAATATCTGTTTTTTAAGCCTTGCCTGTTCCCGGCTTGTTAGACATCCTATACTGCCGATGATGCGGTTTTTACAACCTTGTTTAACAGTGTCCTAACCAGCTGAGGTTATGATAAGGTGCCTTTTTTTTAATTATTATCTCCCCTTCTTGCGAATCAATATTATTTTGACGTTTTGCCTAGCTCTGGGCACATTAAATTCGATACACATTTCGAAAATGCGGTAAGAGGGTTTTCTAGTACAATAGCTGCTATGTCGTGGTGAGAAAAAACAAGGCATGTACACGTCGGTCAGTGAGTCAATGCAGACAGCTTAACCGTGACCGGCTAAAGAATACACCATTGCGGTTGCTTTCTGTCGACGTGCATTAACTGAATTATTTTTGTTTTGTTCTTAAAAGGGGCCAAGTATACCAAGGAATTATGTAGAAATAATATTATGAAAATGGCACTTTTGACTTCTTCCGACGGGTGAGGCAACGCATGCTGATTGGATAACCAAGCAACCTAAATACCAATACGTGATAAAAACTGACCATCAGTTCAAAAAACGAAATAGTGGGATCATGATTGTAAAACATTGAACTATCTATACATGTGTTCAACCTCGCACACTTACTGTGCAGAAATATTGTCATTTACTTGCATGTTAGCTACCAAAATTCCAATGGTTCGCTTGTTATTGACCCAACGCCATTATTCAGTCATCGATATAACTCTCCGGTAGGAGCAGTTGTTATCTTTGTATCAGCAGTGCATTTTTACACTTTTTTAGCCTTGAATGACTGCCCCGTGGTAACGATTCTATTTTAATTATATTGCAGCTTAAAGATAAACCAACCAAAGGATTCTGCTTTGAAGGGTTCTGTGCGCAAAGCCTGGACCAATACCAGACCCATCATCACTAAAGAATCCTCCAACCAAAAAAAACGTTCTTAAGCAATGAAGGATGGTTTTCCGCATTTGGGAATTGATCTTGAGGCTCACTAAAGGCAAGCTGTGTCATACCCGGTGCAGAGTCTTAAACGAAGATTATCCCCATGGTGAAGGCTGTGATCTGGAAATAAAAATATCTATTTATACTGCTGTTTTCTCCTCTGCATGCTCTATTTATGATGTGCATAGCCAAGGTCCTTGTTAGCTAACCTAGTCAAATCTGTTGTATATAAGGAACTTGCGGGAATACAGAATGCACTGGGCTTATTACGCCCCCGGCGTATCTAATTCAGATACTCTTTGCAAAAACAAAAATCAAAGTAGGTGTGACAACAGAAAGTTTGGACACCGTTTTAGTGTTTCGGTCCCAATTAAAGCTCAAATGACCGCACCATATCTTTTCTTGTATCCTTTTTCGTTTCTTGCGCCCATGCGGAATTTGTGTTCACTTGTCGTTCACCTTTCAGCTGACCTTACAGGGAGCATTCACACGGATTATGTCCTCAATAACGCTAACCAGGCATTAGGGTACCTTCGACGTAATTTTCAAGAGCACCTTCTTCACTAAAACTACTACTTTACAAAACGCCAGTTCGGCGAAATGTTGAAATGCGGCATCACTCTGGGGTTCAAGCGAAGTCAACCTGACCCAACAAATAGAATTAGTTCAGAAGAACGCGGCCTCTCATACTATCCGATTATAACTCGACCGCCAGTGTCACAGACGTAAAATTGAGCCTCAACCTACTATCTCTAGCGTCTCGCCGTATAGTTCCTCGTTGTCTGTTTTCCATAAAATATTCTATCACTCCGAACTGCGCAGCGAATTCATCCTAGTGCCTTATTATATTTCTGCTTGTTTAGACCATTCAAATAATTTGAAATATATTCTATTTTCATTTGTGCAGTTTATCTGGAATTGTCCCATTATATACCATGTGTTTTGTCCGTCGTCAGACTCTGCCTCACGTGCCTTTACGCCTAACAAACCCTTAACCTCCTTCATACAGAAAAACAACCCGCATCACACCTTCATTTATTGTCAGGCCATGGACAGTTGAATTCTTCAAAATCGCTTTCGAGAGCGACAAAGCCACGCGGACATAAGTAGAGTTTGATGTTTGCAGTTTTTCTACTCGTTTCAGTAAAATGTTGCGTATTCACGTTTGCACTGTTTGTCCTAAAGATTGTGGCCCCTTCACGCTTACATATGCCCTCATGAAACAGGAAAGTTACTAGGGCGCCTCTATAGAAATGTGTACAACTCGAGTAACACACAAAGGCAGTTGCGCGAAAATGTACTGTTTTATGGCACACATTTTACTTTGGATTCTAGAGGTTGTCGATTAGAAATTATTTGATCAGAAGCCCGCGGCACATACACCTACTATGTCTAATCAAATGAAAGGTAGATTTGCTTCAATGGTGTGAACGCTCATCGTTGTCGATCGAAGCGCGTTGTCCTGTGTATATCTTTTCTTGATAAATGTCCTTCTGCGAATGTTTTCAAGATGGTTGAAATCAAACTGCGGCTGAGTACATTTTGCACGCTGAAAGGGAAAACGCCGAATGGGACGTGTTCCTGATTCCATTACGCCATCAGTCTCCGAATGCACATTTTCCTAGCACCGCCACAATGCACCAAACTAGGCTCTTACTGATACTGCCGTTACGTATGTAGAAGCTCTTAGGACAACATAGACTCTAAACTCATAATACCCACCCCGTGTAAAAAGCCTAGAGCCTGCTTTGTAAACCTGTGGGCACACGTTTGTCAGGTGAAAAAATTATTCGGTAAGACTAGCCTCTATAAGCGACCGTATTTACTGTAGACAAATACATCCACAGCAGTTGTAATAGATATCTTGCCACCACCGTTAACATTTTATTATATAGATAAGCAAGGCCCAACCTCGAAATGCAATGATGGCGCGTGCCTTTATTTTTTTACGAACGCTCCCCTGGGCTGTACAACAAGTCCAAAAGAGGTTAAAAAATGCTTAATGTGGCGCTATCGGTGCAAAGCGATTTACGCACCGGATATCTGTAAAGCAACGGTTTATGGGTTCCCTTGTTGTAACTTACAAAAATAGGTTTTCTTAAAAAATGCTGACAAAAACAGTGTGATGAGGAACACTTGGATGACGAGAAAACCTGCGAGTAAGTGTGCACAGCAGGAAAAGCATAATCAACCGCAAGAACATTAAGGGCGGACTAGCGCTCCAATCTGACAATAATTTTTCATCTTTTCGCGCACTTGTTATCGAGCTACGAATCCTTGATCCCGGATTCCGAACATTCGTCTACGGGCCGAGCTTTTGAAGCAAAGCTTTACTACTTTCGTCTAGCAGTTTCGAGGACGGATGCGCAAGTTATCCTATTGACCGCAGACACACCCCCGGGGACGCACTCCTCGCAGCGCATCACGTGATTCGCCGCGCTCGCTCTCGGCGCTGCGCACAAGGCCACACTTTAAGTCGTTTTGCAAATTAGTGGCGGCGGCCGATACGGGAACGGCCGCTCAGCTGATCGGCAGCCGACCAAAAGCCGCGGCCGTCCGCGCATGCGGCGCTGGGTCATCTAAGAGCATGTGACTCAACTTGCTCCGCTTTCGCCACGAATCAGGAACGTCGCGTTCGCCGAGGATAAAAGCAAGGCCGGACCTTCTTGTATGAGCGTTTGATGGTGCAGAACGACCATGATTCGGGGTTGGAAATACAGCTACATCAAAGGTTAATCAAGCGAAACCAAGACTCAACCATGCTAAGCCAAGTTTTTGATTTTCATATACAGATTTAGATAACCTAACCCACAACATTTCTCAATGGAGATATATAGCTGATGTAACCCGAACCCGACCGAAAGCACCGCTGTCACCCCATGCTCCATGCATCAGGCTTTCGGCGCTTTGCATCGTTCCTGCGTAAATTCTGCTAACCATGCTTGAATCCAAAATGGCTTAGTCCTGGTCAGCGAGTCTGCTCTCTCGAACCATTAGGATGCTCTGTGATGGGGCATCGTCTCGCCACCAACCAAATTCAGGAATACAAACTCTTTGTTTGTCTTTATTACACACTTTTTGTCTTTTTCCTGCTTAGCAACGCTCTTTCTCTTAACCTGTCATTTTTTGTTGCAACCTTACTGTTCAGAGCAATTTTCTCAGTTTTGGCTAACTCTGTATGAAGTTATGTTGCCGCACACACTGGGTAGTGATTTGGGACTTCAACCTAAGCCTTCGACAATAACGCAAAAAGTGGTGCACCTAGCGTGATTTCGGTCAGCTTCCGAAGGCGAGGATAAACGCACAAGTGCGCTTTTGCCTTAGCCTGAAACAAAACCATCAGGCAAAGGTGTTTTTAAGAGCCAATGAGGGGTTTTCAGAACCACATCAGAGAGCGTGGTACTAAAGCAAACGTGGCGACCTCCGCAACACAATAGCCGCCAAATGGATGCCAGCTTAAAAGGTGCTGCCATAGAGAAAGAAAAAAGTAGACAGCAGAAAAGTAGCAGCGAAGAGAGGGAAATAAGCTTCTCAAATTCAAACAGAAGCTCCCAAAGGGACAGAAATTACCTAGAGAACCCTGTATGAAAGCCGTGCCAGCCTACCGAAATACGTCGCTCTAGTGAAACTTTTGCTACAACGTTTGCTATATCAAACCGCAGAAGCTTCTTCCTACATTCAACCCAGACCGGGACAGTTTGGTATGAATATTTTTCACTAATTGTTTTTTTTTTGTACATGTTGGTCATCTTTTATTATGGCTATAGAAATGGGTGCGGCATGGCAATAAATAACATTCCTTGAAACTACTTTTCCGGGTGTTGTTAAAGGAAGCGTGCTACATGTATTTTGGCTTGTAGTTTTTATAATCTCGCGAAGAGAGATAAAGGAACAAGAATTGTTGTATCCACTGCCAATACCGCAATGTTCTTTATATGCTGACAATACGACACTCCTTTGAGAGGCTCCATTCCTAACAGAATTATCAGAGCAAATGCCGCCCCCCTAACGCTTCAGAAGTGAACGAAGTTAAACTCTCTGATAACCAATAAAGCAAAAACACCTTTAATCACCTCCCTATACCGTATACCGTACTTACTGATGAATAGGCGGAGGGTTACTGTAAAAAAATTTCCAAACAAAACTACATTTATAGAGTGTTCTTTAAGGAAGTACGCCAGCCTAGATTTTGTTTCATTTAAAATGGCGTGAGAAAAGCAGATGAAGGATTAAGATGTGTATATATACCTTCAATTTCTTAATAGTGTATGTAATCTGACAATACAAGTCGACTATATCAAAAATAGAGACCACTCATTACCTACCTAGCACGACAAGGGTAATTACTGTTGAAACCTTAATGCCTAAACGCGACATCAGAAACAATTTGTCTTCACAACCCTTAGAATATAGGTTACGGAAATGACCAGTTGTCCTCAACAGAACGCGCACATTATTAACATTGCATTGTTTTGTACAGGAAAAATATTTATTTATTTATTTATTTATTTATTTATTTATTCGTTTGTTTAATTATTCCATTATTTAAATTTTTATTTATTTATTTATTTATTTAGATGCCTCCTGGGATTCCACCACCCACCGCGCAGGCATTGCTTTTAACCATCCCCAAAGTGACGTGCACCATGGCCTGGTGCTCCAGCACGATGTGCAGGAGTGCCCCACATCTAGTGAACTGGAGTTGCGCGCTATTCTAATGGCCCTGGACTATTTATCGCAGCAAGTGCCTCAAGGCACCTTTCCCCGTGCGGTGCGCCTCACCATCTACACAGATTCCTTTAAGGCATCAGAAAATTACGGCAGGTTCCGCGGCATGGCTCCCTAACTCATCAAATTAAAAGCAGTTGCAGCGCACTTCGCGTGCAACAAAATGTGGACGTACACGTGATTTTGGTTCCCGGCCAGGCTGGCGGCTTCGGAAATGAGGTCGCTCACGCTTTGGCAAGCGCTCTTCTAAACTGCCGCTCGCCACCGCTGGACCATGGGTTTACTATTGTCCGTCAACTCCAGGACCCCGACGACCGGCGTGACTTCTTCAAGCACCGAGGACGGAAAGTGCTTCTGCGATCAGTACCTTTCGACCCCCATCCATTGCCCAGCGGACTGCCCCGCGCTGCCGAGGTTTTCAACCATAAATCTCGAGCTGCTCGGCCCTAACCGATGATGTTCTTGCTAAATGGCGAGCTTACATCCCTCGTAGTGGACGCCCGCAACCTCATGACGTTGGGCCCACCAATCCTGATGTCACCTCCCGAACCTATTACCTGGGGTCGGCCATACTATGCAGCAGCTAGTATGGGAGTGTCCCGGTTTTGAGAGTATTCGCGCGCCCCATCGCCGCCAAGTGCCGACGTGCGAGTACTCGATCACGCCACAACAGCATACGCACGTCACCATAATCCTGCGTTCCCTCTGGGATTTTGCACGCGAGGCTTATGTTCTGAGCCGGACTTAATTTTACCCCCCTTTTCCTCCCTACCATCCTTACAGGGCTCTGAGCCAGCCCTGTTCCTAATAAAGTCACATCTATTTGTTTATTATTTAAATTAATATTTTATATATTTACTTATTTATTTGTTTATTTTCCCAGAGGGCTAATTGGAAGGAAAACAGAGTCCGCTGGAGAGGGATAAAGAGGCAAAACTGTCCAAAGTGAACCAGCCAGAGGATTCGACTCATGCTGCATGAGCACGCAACGGTGATGACAGCCGTCGATCCGTGCTGTATGCTCATTCGAGGAACGAACGGTCGGGGAAGAGGGATTGGACGGCGACAGAACTTGAATCGATCGTCATCACAATTAAAATATTGATTGATTTATTTGTTTATTTATTTACTTATTTATTAGATACTGTGGACCAGAATTTATTACAAGGAGGAGAACAGAGTACAATGCAAAAAACTATCATTAAGCATGCACAACAAGCAATACACAGCTCCGCAGTATCGCAAGGACTTAATTCGGTTACCTTGTTCCAGACTGAAATAGTGCTCCAGCAAAACTGGAATTTGAATGTGACATTTTTCGCGTACTACGGAGTTAGTGTGTTTAGTTAGTGATGTGACTTGTAGCTTTTCCGATTGAGGGGTATGAAATATTAAGAGTGATGTTTCTCATGTACGGGTAACCATTCTGTCAGCATATTATTATTTCCGAGGCGTACTTCAACAATGCTTATTTTTAGAAGATACATGTACGTCAGATTTTTACCAAACTTATACATAGCGGGGCGCGGACGCGTGAGAGTTTAATCTCATATATTAATTGCGCAAGCTTAGTGAGAATTCGTTGCGGACAACGATGAAAATGAGGGTAAGTAACTGCATTATGAAAAATATGGTATAGGGCCTGCAGTCTTACAATGAGGGTGAATTGCGATGCGGAAAATGATCAGCTCAGGAGCTGGTAGGAAACGACTCTGGTGTAGGTGCTCACGTTATTTCCTCGCGTCGCAAGCGGCAAACGCTACCAGCTCACGATGTTAAAGGTGGTGATAAAACAGTCTGAAACGGGAGACGGGAACATTTTGAGGTACGTGGTAAGAAGGGCGATCACGGCCAAAATAAAGGCTCCCAACAGTTCCTTCAAGAAGTATGCTCTACGAATGTATAAACGCCGACAAAACGTTAAGGATATTATTTTCACAATCCCCATGCCCAAAAAGGAGTCGCAAGTAGGACTACATCGTCTGGTGGCAGAGAAACATCCTGACGCATCGCATCGTGACGTCACGTCCGGTCTTCTTTTCTGGCCTCGGTATATAACCGCGGGAGGTGGCGACAGTTTTCAAGGTAAGATATGTATTGGCTTCGAAAGACATCTACACGCAGGCAGGGGCTGAAAACAAAGCCGTGTCGGGAACGTTAGACGTAGCAGGGTCGCTTAGAATGAAAATTGGGCAGAAGCCAGCGTTACATTGTGGAGCGGTAGTACAGTGAAAACCCGTTCATAGGTTTTTCACCCGACCGGGAAAACAAAACGTAACAACCAGGAAAACGCAGCAGTGAGGAAACCTTCGAAACTTAACGAAAACAGTGTAGCTCTGACTTGCAACCATGTTTTTCTGCAACTTTGAATTTCGAACCTTGAAATACTCGAAAATGTGGGATTGCCGCTTTTTGCGGTCTCTGAAAAACACCACGCGTGGCGATGCATGGTCCCTCGCGGTGTCGACTCTCTTCCGCTCTGGCTACTTGTCTACTGCGTTTAGTACGTCAAGCCTTTCCTAAGGGAAGCGCCTCCCGTTCGCGCGACACAATCAAGGCCTTACGAAGTTCGCGGTCGCAAGTTCAACGGACTTGCATGAAGCATGAAGCGCATGAAGCATGAAGCGCATGATGACGACGAGAGCATGAAGCGTTCGACGAGAGCAGCATGAAGCGCATGACGACGAGAGCATTGCGGTGGGGCTTTTATCGAAAAAACGCACTTTCGGCATTCCGAAGTTAAATTTCTATTGGTAGCGGAATGATGATGGTGATAGCATAGAGTAACATACGGCCATCTAGTGCTGACGAATAGCACCGGTGTGCCGCTTCATGAAGTCTGTTCCATAGCCAAGCATGGCCAATGCTCGTCAACCGTCAAAATGGCGGTCCGCGCATGTTTCCCGGGTGGGTTCAGAGTGCCAGATTGCGACGAATTGTCCGGTAATGTACACTGAGCCACGGCGTAACAGTGAGGATTCTAATACATGGGACTCCATGTGAGCTGCGCCGCGACTAGACGAAAGCAATGTAGCAACCGGGAAAACGCACCACTGAGGAACATAAGCGCGGAGCTCTACTGTATCCGCATATATAAAGAATCGAAAAAAAGACAGTGTCCCTGTTCTTGTCGCCACGACAGCTTTGTAACAGAAGAATATACAAAAATGGTGCGGTAGAGTCGCTTAGTCACTTAGCCACTTTGTTTAATCGCTTAATTGCTTAGTTTCACTCATAAAAGCACGAGCGCGAAGAACTTCAGCCATTCGTGTTGTCATAATGTGGTTGCTTAATACTGAAGTAGACGATACAGCAAAAAAGGCCTCAAGGACTCCAGATCCCGCTCTTGCGACTAGTTTTAACTTGCTTCGTCCCGTTCAGAAATGCCCGCGCGCACTTCCGCGTGCTTAAGAACCCGTGCCGCGAAATGCACTTTTCTGGCAACAAGTATTTGCCACGGAAACGTTAGCTCACACCCCACTAGTTCTGCTGCTTCGCTTTCAAGGGTCTTAAGAGAGCCGATCTGTAGGCGGAGGTCACGTGGGCACCGATTTTAGTGCTCTAGCCTGCTCTAAAAACGCCATCATATTCGTGTGCGCCTTCGTTCGCGCATTGCAAACATAAGCTTCTCCAATATAACCAAGGATGTCTTTCTTATGCGGGGAAGGATTATAATCTTTCTTTACTCCATGAATTGCGAGACATGCCCGACAAAATGATATGCAGGGATATTCCACAAGGGAGGAGGCAAAGTGCTGTTTTTGACATCAAAGTCTAGCTAGCGTCAGCGCGAGAAAGCCCACGCAAGCCGTTTTCTTGCCTTTGCACGCGGCAACGTTCGACAGAAGGAAGATTTCCTGGTGTGGAAAGAAAATACTCGTTGTCCAAGGAACCAAGCATTGCGGTACGAAGCAATTTCCCTAGTTTGTTGCGTTGAAAACCGGGGGGTATTATCGGGGATTTGAGAGAGAACACAACACTCAGACCGCTCTCGGCCATGGCTTGAGTGATAGGTGCGCTGTCATTGCATTCGACAGACCTGGTCTCGTTGTCCTTGCGGTTTTGTCGTTGTAGGGGATTCAGACCATAGTGATAGGATGGTGATGGCGGGATCCGGATCTGGAACGGTGATTGTTCGGTACTTGCGAAGCAGAAGGTAATGAGTTGTCTATTGTGCGGGCAGAGATTAGGTGGCGTTAGGATTGTTAGATAACCTTGTGCTCGGCTCTAAATTTATCATGCCACTGTATCCAGGCGCTGGGATGAGAGCGTTTGCAGGTGCAGAAAGTGGCGTAGCAATCGTGCTCTTGGCCTGGGGGAGGCTCGGTAAGCTCTTGGGAGCAAGTTTGGCACAACTCCGTGGAATAGGCAAGGTGCACACATCCTTCCAGTGACCTATCTTATGGCACCGTTGGCAAGATTGAGCTTTTGGGTGTTCGGCGTGGGATCGGTATTCGGCGCGGTAGTACAAGACGTAGGGGGGAATGAAGGATCCTTTTAAGCTGATGAGGGTTCTTTCCGTGCTGCCCATATTTCACGCCTTGAGGATGGTATCGGCAGCAGGGATAACATTGAATAGCAGTTCGTGTAGGCAGGTCCCAGCTAGTACGCCGTAAAAAGACACCCAGGCAGGGGTCTGTGAAGTCGCTTCGTACGTTGTGACAGGTGCTTTTCCCTTTATGTGTAGGCAAGGAGGAAGGAGCGAAAGGCAAGGGCTCTCTGTTCAGCTGATGGGCGGAATGTTTTGACGAGAGATAAAATATTGCTGTAATCTGGGTTGGAGAATGGAGTCGGTAATTTTACTCTTGGTAAGGTGAGCAGTAGCAGCGAGGGCTTGCATGAGGTCATTGGGTTTGATCTTCGCAAGCGGGTTGCCGGAAAACGAATTATAATTGTTTCCAGATCTTGGCTATGCCTGTGGGATTGGTGTACCGTTCTCGCACGATGTGACTGGTTACTTTGGAAGGTCGAGGGCATCAACGCTGGTTACCCTACTGTTGCCACTCGATGTGGGTTCACCGAAGCGCCAGTTAGGCCTAGCAGCTCTTGCAGGCATGGTAGATGTTTGAGGTGACGTTCATAAAAAGGGGAGGGCTCATCGGAGTTTGAAACTTGGACTGGAGGGTCTCAGCGTGTTTAATAATAGTAATAATAATATAATACTATTAATAATTATTATTATTGTTTATTATCAAGGAGTACATACAGAAGCGAAATGGGGCCGCCAAAGCCTACACGTGGGCTTGTGCGGCGCCGCCCGGCAGCAACGGCCTTCACTTTTCTAAAAAAACACTCATTGACAGTGGTAACTGAATAGGAAGGTTAAAAAAAGACAAGCAAACAAAAAAAGACAAAAAGAAAAAAAAGAGAAAACGAGAGAAGTCGAAAAATTAAAAGGAGGAAAGAAAAAAGGAAAGCAAACAACAACCGACAAACAGCACAGACGAAAACAAATAGACAAAGATGCAATAAATCAACGTGGGTTTCCGGTTCATGACTGGCATTTCACTCATCACAATAAAACAATTAGAGAACAAAGAAATAGCTACCAATCACAGCATACACATACATACTTCAGCATGTTTCTAATGCCAGCATAGCAGCATGCAAGTGTTTCCGTGTTGTTGAAGAGAACACTTTGTCAGACAATTCGTTGAAGATAGCAGGAACATAATATGGGCGCGCAGCCATTCCGTAATCGGTACGGACCCTTGGCGTCATATATCGAGGTATCTGCCGCAGAGGTATAGGTTTAACATTGGGAGTACGGTAATCCGCACACCAGAAATAATTTAGCACGATGATTTGTATAAATAATGTATCGAATTGCGGTAAACCACTTGCCTTAAATTCACTGTCCGGATCCGGCATGTGTGACTTATAAAGAACACTTTGACTGTGTTTTTGAAAATTCCGTTCACTCTCTTTTTCCAGGTAGCGGAGCAGTTGAAAAAACAGCACATGCCATAACAAAGAACACTATAAAACAAAGTTTGAGCTAGTATTTTTTGAACAGAGAAAGGCAGAAACACTTTTAGTTGTACAGCATGCAGGCAGTAGTTCTAAGCTTTTTACATATGTGAGCCATGTGTGTGTTCCACGAAAGATCCCCATCAAAACGTACACCTAGGTATTTAACAGACTCGACACAGAAAATACGGGCACAGGGGCAAGATGCACAATTTGATGAGTGTATTGTAATGAAGCGGTCGTTCGGCACTGTTTTCTGTCCATTTCGCGAACAAACTAGCCGACTTTTTACAGGGTTGATTGTTATTAAATTCGCTTCGAACCAATTCGCTACCCTTCTGGCATAGTCTTGAAGATTTCAGAGAGCAAGAGAATAACCAGAGTTGCCAAATACCAGCAGGGCATCATCAGCATATTGATAAATTTCCGAAGTTTTAACAACAGCAGCTAAGTCATTAACATACAAATTAAAAACAAGAGGTCACAAGATAGACCCTTGCGGGACACCTCTCCTAAGTCTGATACTATCACTCAGCACCAATCCAAGTGACACCACTTGAGAATGATCCCGAAGGTAATTTTGGAGCAGAGATAGAAATAGTCCGCGAAAGCTAGAACGGCATAATTTAGTACAGAGTATACCATGGTTCACCGTATTAAAGCTTTTTTAACATCAAGAAATACCCCAAACGAAACCTTATTCTGATCTATGCGTTAATGAAGGGTTATGCTGTTGTGTTTATGCTGTTTATGCTGTTAAGGGCTATGCTGTTATGTTTCAAGTAACACCTGCGTGCCCGCGCCGGAGATGAACCCGTATTAATGTTCACTCAGTAACTCATATTTTGTTACAAAGGAAATCATGACGTCTAATATGTGCTTTTCAAAAATTAAAAAAAAACTGAAATAAGGCGGTAGTTTAGAGGGTCCTTTTTTTGCCTCTGTTATAGAGGGGAACCACGCGTGCGCATTTCAGACTGTCTGGCCAAGAGCAATGTTCAATTATGTTGTTCAGTATAAACAAAATAACACCTTCTAAATACCCAATTTTTCTGCAGAGATCACCTATGTGTATGTTATCAAGCCCCAATGATTTGTTGTGGCTTAAACTACTGACTATGCAAAGGAGATCAGGCTCTGTCAAAAACGGGATAAATGCGGACAATGACACAAGATTTGGTAGTATATTGTTACTTGCACACTGAACTGGATCGTTTTGTTCCAATTAAAACTATTCGTTGAATTTGTTGACCAGGTCGGAAATAGTGGAACCAAAGTTGCGTTCTATTGTGCTTTTTGTAGACAGGCGTTCGGTGCCTCGTAATTGATTTCCTAAGGACCAAGTTTTAGTCATATTGCAACTAGACTCTTTGAACTGTTCGCTACAGAATTGCCTCTTTGACAAATGAATCTGCGCGGTCACTCTATTTCTCACCGCAAGGAACTCGTCTCGCGCAGCGCTGTGTTTTCAGGGGCTCGGTGACATCTTGCCCAAAGCATATTTTTCTTTCATAAGTGTCAAAACACCAGGGGTAAGCCATTGATGCTCAGCCCTCCGTTTTTTTATTAATACCGTTTTCTTAACGCGTCCTTGATCTGGTCTAACGTGCAAACAAAATTGTCGTATGCATCGGCCTTGGTATATCTAGAATGAAAGAATTCCAGTCAAAGCTAGCAATTTGTTTGTAAATTTTTTTTGTCTAAGATGGTGACAGTATGAGTAAGATCCGATTGTAAAGAGTTAAATTTGCTTAACTAAACCACAACGAATTAGTGATATGCTCATTTCTGCATAATTGCAGCCCCGGACGCACAAGAAAGGTCGGATGCTCGCATGTTGACATGATCAATACATGTACGAGTGAGATTACCTTTTAGGAACTCCTCTCTTTTGGGTTCCAAGGTAAGATGCTCAATGAGGTTTTGGCAGCAGCAGTCGCGGCGACGAGACACGCTTCTAAAACCACGTCTGCTCTATTTGCAGCCCGGTTGCAGATCACCGTCTTCGGGTTCCTGCTACATCACTTGCTTGCGTGGTCCAATCCACGTGCGCCGGCACCGCTGCCCTGCACGTGTGCCTCTGAGCATTGGCCCAACAGTCACCCATCTGAGCCTGTGCGGCCTGCACCTTGCTGCACCTGCGCGGTTCTCCTCGACACCAAGAGGGTTCTTAAAGGAGCGCCCACGGCAACCCTGGCTTCGTTTGGCAGCAGCAGTTGCGGTGACAAGACACGCTTCAAAGCCACGTCTGCTCTATTTGCAGGTTGGTTGTGTAAATATTCCTAGTGCTGGTTATTGTCTTGCCGCAACTGTTGCCGCCCAGCGTTTGTGGCGTCTTGGTGCTCATTTTCTGCCGTAGAATGCCTACTAATGCAGAACTAGCTTAGAGAATTGCGTCTCTTGAAGCGTTGCTTGATGACAAGCTAACTGGTATAATCGATGCACTTGCCGAAAAGTTTAAGGCCAAACTAGAAGACCTGGGACTCGGGGAACATGTTAAGCTTTCCGAGACTGTTGACTTTCCAAGTACAGAGTACGACTTGATGAACGTCAAACAGGCGGACTTGATAGCGTAGAATAACGAGCTTTCGGCACGCAATGCAGCTCTTGAAAAAAGGGTGGGCGAACTAGAGCAATACTCAAGACTGAACAACATTGAGATCAAGGGAGTCCCAGTGACTGAAGATGAAAGGTGCAATGACATTGTGCAGAGCATGGCAAACGCTATTGAGTGCCTTGTTGAGGCAGCTGACATCGACGTCGTGCATCGCGTCCCAACAATGTCAAAAGACAAGAATGAAAAAAACATCATCGTCAATTTTTGCTCCCACGACAAAAAGAACGACTTCCTCCGCAAAGCTCGTAAGGCAAGGCTGTGCACGAGCCACATATGGTTTTCTGGGAAGAACGAAGTGCTGTCTACGTCAATGAGCATTTGACATTTGATAACCAGAAGATTTTTTCCAAGGCCCTTGCTCTTAAGAAGGAACACCACTGGCAATTTCTATGGACCGACAACTGTCGCATCAAGGCCCGAAAAACCGAGGACAGCAAGGTCTTTCGCATAGAGACAGAGAGGGACTTGAGGGTCTTCACATAATCCTCTGTCGTGCATCTTTCTGAGTAACTACTGACAACCTGCCTCCAATGGCTTTGCTGTCACCCGATGATGCGAGAATCCGTCTTTCTAGCAAGCGGCTCTAATTGACTTCAATGCTCGAAGCCTAAAGAAGAACATCGACACAATTCCTTCTCAAACATTCCTTCTGGTTCATATGTATATCAGACACCTGGCTTTCTGATTCTGAAAGCTATATGTGCAGTTTCCCGTTATATCAAACCGAGTATTGTCATCGAGCATCAGATAGCCATGGAGGAGCAGCAATTTTTTATTTTCCCTAATATCTCGTACACGCGTAGAAAAGATCTATCGTTTACGACTACTCTTTGCGAACCAGTGTTTACCGAAACAGATAGGTCCCTGCTTTGACATAACAATAACAATTTTGTCATTGGTGGCATCTATCGTTCCCCTTCATCTTCTCTCGCTGAATTCCTGCTTAACCTTGATACCATTCTTAATCAGCTAGCATTTGAAAACAAGGACGTTTTGTTAGTTGGCGATCTAAACATTAACTTGCTTGATACCGAGTCTAACTCATTTGCTGCATTTACAGATTGCTTTAGTGGATTCGGATTCGAATCTCTGATACATTCGCCTACCAGATGCGTGCGCAATGGTCCTTGTACTTTATTAGACCATGCGTTATCTAACATATCACCCCAACCTTTTTCAGCCATTCTTGAAACAGACATCAACGATCATTTTCCTATTTTGCTTATTTTTGAAGCGGACGTGCCTGAAAAATGCAGTTCTCACTTTACATCCGTATTTGATTCAGTAAAATTTAGAGACGCTATAAGGGCGACTGACTGGTGTACAATTAACTCTTTGAATGATGCAGAAGTAGCACTGCAGGAGTTTTCTTGCGCATTTCTAAAAGCTGTGTCATCTAGCACAACTACGGGTAAATGTAAAAAAAGATTCAGCTTCCCTACTAATCCTTGGATTACTAATGGTCTTTTAGAAAGCATGCGAAAGTAAGATAACCTTTACAAAGAAACCAAAAAGCAACCCTTTAATTCCAATTTAGCTAAGCGATACAAGAAATACTGCTCCTTCCTAAACATTCTTTTAAAACTGGCAAAAAAACGTTATTGTGAGAATGAATTAGCTAAACACAAAAATAACCCCAAAAACAATGTTAACACTTTGAATCTTTGCTTTACCAGAGGCGTGGATTCATTGCCGAAGCCTTGTGCGATTATTTTTTTCTATCTATAACAAAACCCCAACCTTTGAATGAGCTGTTGATACAGCCAATTCATTTTATTCTATTTTGCTTATTTCTACCACTTGCCTCAAAAATGCAGTTCTCACTTTGCATCCGTATTTGATTCAACAATTTAGGACGTTATAAGGGCCTGACTGGTGTACTTAACTCTTTGAATGATAGAAGTAGCATGCGTTTTCTTGCGCATCTAAAAGCTGTGTCATAGCACACCGGGTAATGTAAACAAAAGATTCATCTACCTTTTTGGATTAAAATGGTATTTTAGAAAGCAGCCAAAGTAAGATCTTTACAAAGAAACAAAAAGACCCTTCATTTCCAATTTAGCTAAGATCAAGAAATAACTGCTCCTTCCTAAACATTCTTAAAACTGGCAAAAAAAACGTTCCTATTGAGAATGAATGCTACACGCAAAAATAACCCCAAAAACAATGAAACTTTTTTAGTGGATTCGGATTCGAATCTCTGATAACATTCGCCTACCAATGTGCCTGGTCCTTGTACTTTAAACCATGCGTTATCTAACATATCACCCGCACCTTTTTCAGCCATCTTGACAGACATCAACGATTTTTCCTATTTTGCATTTTTGAAGCGGACGTGCCTGAAAAATGCAGTTCTCACTTTGATCCGTATTTGATTCAGTAAAATTTAGAGACGTTATAAAGGCCGACTGACTGGTGTACAATTAACTCTTTGAATGATGCAGAAGTAGCACTGCAGGAGTTTTCTTGCGCATTTCTAAAAGCTGTGTCATCTAGCACAACTACGGGTAAATGTAAAAAAAGATTCACTACCGTACTAATCCCTGGATTAATAATGGTATTTTAGAAAGCATGCGAAAGTAAGATAACCTTTACAAAGAAACCAAAAAGCAACCCTTCATTTTTCCAATTTAGCTAAGCGATACAAGAAATACTGCTCCTTCCTAAACATTCTTTTAAAACTGGCAAAAAAACGTTATTGTGAGAATGAATTAGCTAAAACGCAAAAATAACCCCAAAAACAATGGAATCTTTGCTTTAGTGGATTCGGATTTCGAATCTCTGAAGATACATTCGCCTACCATATGCGTGCGCAATGGTCCTTGTACTTATTAGACCATGCGTTATAACATATCAACCCAACCTTTTCAGCCATTCTTGAAACAGACATCAACGATCATTTCCTATTTTGCTTATTTTTGAAGCGGACGTGCCTGAAAAATGCAGTTCTCACTTTGCATCCGTATTTGATTCAGTAAAATTTAGAGACGCTATAAGGGCGACTGACTGGTGTACAATTAACTCTTTGAATGATGCAGAAGTAGCACTGCAGGAGTTTTCTTGCGCATTTCTAAAAGCTGTGTCATCTAGCACAAAACTACGGTAAATTAAAAAAAGATTCACTACCGTACTAATCCTTGGAATACTAATGGTCTTTTAGAAAGCATGCGAAAGTAAGATAACCTTTACAAAGAAACCAAAAAGCAACCCTTTATTTCCAATTTAGCTAAGCGATACAAGAAATACTGCTCCTTCCTAAACATTCTTTTAAAACTGGCAAAAAAACGTTATTGTGAGAATGAATTAGCTAAACACAAAAATAACCCCAAAAACAATGGAATCTGTTTAACACCTTTCTTAACACGACTACAGTTATTGCTTCAATACGAAAAATTACCCACAATGGAATAAACCTAAAGGAGCCCACTGGCATTGCCGAAGCCTTGTGCGATTATTTTTCTTCTATCTATAACAAAACCCCTCAGTCTGTGAATGAGCATGTTGGTATGCGCTGTGCTAGCCAATCTTTCGTTTTATTGTATGTTACGCCAGAAGAAGGGCTGTCTACGCTTGGTGCACTCAAAAACAGGAGCCCAGGCCTAGATAAAATTTCCATTCACCATTTGAAGTTAGTTGCCTATTTAATTGAACATACACTCAGCCATATAATAAATCCTGTATTTCGATCTGGAACTTTTCGATCATCTCTACAGAAAGCGAAAGTGATACCCATTTTCAAAAAAGGCGATCGATTAATTATATCTAATTACCGCCCCATTTCCATTCTCTCTTTTCTGAGTACACTTATTGAACAGCTATTTTCCAAACGTCTCAACAGCTACCTGATTAAGTTTATTACACTTAACCCCTGTCAATTCGGTTTCCGGTCTGGAAGTTCCACTAAGCTAGCTTTGGTTTCGTTAACTGACTTTTTTAAGAAATCAATTGGCTCTGGAAATTTTGTGGGTTCAGTTTTTTAGACTTTACTAAAGCCTTTGATACCATTAATCACCAAATCTTGTGTAATAAAATAGAAGCCTATGCCATAACTGGACCTGCATTATTATTTTTGAAAAGTTCCTTACTAAAAAGACAATAAACTGTATATATTGCTGATGCTTTCTCTGATACAAGAACTTTTAATCAAGGTGTACCCCAAGGATAAATCTGACGTCTTTTACTTTTCTTTTACATATAATGACCTTCCAGATTGCGTTAATTCTTCTCGCTGCGTCTTGTATGCGGACGACACAACCATATCATTATGTAATAAATCAATAATTTCCCCCACCTCTAACTTGAATGCTGTGCTTAACAATGTTGCAAACTGGGGTCATGACAATTACCTTTAACCCGGAAAAAACTAAATTTATGGTGTTCAAGTCATGTCAGAAAACTATCGGTATTTTTCCGGAAACAAAATTTGGGCCTCATTTATTTGCGCCATGTGACCGAGTTACATTCCTTGGCATTCATCTCGACCCTAACCTTACATAAAAATCTCCCTTCTCCAATCTCAAGCAAAATCCGCTTTCGGCATTCGAGCTTTGATCAAGGCTCGCCGCTTTTTCCCTCATCATGTTTTGTTGTCTTTATATTTTGCTATTGTTCACAGTCACTTCCATTATGGCATTTTTTCATGGGGCAACGCTTGCTCTTCTGACGTTTCATTGGTTCAACACATTCAAAATCAATGTATTCGCATTATAACGCCTAGTTAATATCGTTCCTCTGCCTCAGGTCTACTACGTCAGAATAACATACTATCAATTATAGCAGTATTTCATTACAACTTGTGAATATTTTTTTTACAAATTATTGCATTGTTACTATTCACATGATTCCATTGATCTTGTAAGTTTGGGAAGCAAAAGCTTCACTGGATTTTCAAGTAATAATAAGTTCTTATTACCAACGGTTCGCACTAATTACGGTAAGAAAACCTCTTGTTTCGCAGCTGTCACATTGTGGAATAATTTGTCTGTCACGGTCAAATCATCGTCATCTGTTACGTGATTTTAAAAAAAAATCTTGAAGAGTTTCTTTTGGTTAAATAATTATCCTCTTTTGTTCGTATTTATGATTGTTGCGCTTTTTTGTTGTCTTATGGTTTTATTTCCTTCGTGTTATCTTCAAATTGTTTGTATAACTTTTGGTATTTATTTTAGACTTACTTTTCGAGTGTATGTACATTATAGATTTACTTCCCTTGTCTTTTGTACTGCTTTGATTATATCGTGAGCTCTCACGTCCATTTGCTGCTTTTAAGAATTTTTTTGTGCATTCATAATCGAGGGTCCTCTTGCAGTCTATTGACTCCAGGACCCTCGTCTGTATATCAACATGTTTCTATTGTTTTTTTATGAAATAAACTCCTCGCCCCCCCCTAAAAAATACTGAATTGTTCAACAGCTGACCGCTCACTTCCCATCAAGTCGATGTTGAAGTCTCCGATTATGCACAAGTTGCCTGTGCTGAAAGTTTTCCTGCACACCTCCCGCATTTCTTCTGTAAAAAAAAGCGCACTTTCGGAGGGAGGACGATAAACAAATAGTAAACGAGTTACAAGATCATTTTTGGTTATGTCAAAAGCTAGAGTTTCTGCCGACGAAAATACAATGTTAATATTTGAAACTAAGAAACTGTGAATAATGAACACGGCAATAGCACCAACTCTGCTATTTTTGCGGGTGAGGAAGTGTTTGCTGTAACCAGGAAGACAGAAGGTGCTAGAAAGCTCGTCAGTGAGATTAATTTCAGTGAGTGCAAAAACGTCAACCGTGTTGACAGAAGGATCGAGATTAGCATAAACTCATCCCAATGTTTTCGAATGTCCCGGATATGGACGTGCTGAACAGTGCGTGAGCTGGAACACAATGGTTGGAAAGCCTTGAGAAACGCATCAACATTTTTAAAAGACGACATTTTTCTTCTGCAAGAGATTAGTACTTAGAACACGCTAAGTGTCCTTTACAGCTTGCCTGGTTTCAGATGGGTGCAGATGATGGTCGTTTAGGGTCCCCTCGAACGGCTTGAACAGACAGTTTTTGGGCCACAGGTCAGGAACGTGACGGCGCTGGAACGCCTGGTCTTCGAAAGCAACGTGGAAATACGAATGTGAGGCATAGCGCGTCTTCAGTCGACGACAACCAGAGGCCGTACTCCAATGCTGAAAAAGTGTTTTTGGAGATGGGCCGGTGTGGTATCCGGAGACAGCTTCGAGACAAACATGGCCTTCCGCCGAGGTTGTGATGCCACCACCGACAGTTCACTGGTTACACAAACACCACAACACGCAGGCCGCCGGGTTTTTCCTGTCATTCCGGGAGCAACGCCTGGCTCCTGCAGCTCCGCCGATGCCGTGCGCCCCTTGGCTTCAAACAAGACACGCTCTCCGTCCTCATTGTTAGCTTGAAGACTGGGCGACGAAGAGGAAAGGAGGGGAAACGCAGAATTCTGGGCAGAGCCGGGCGTCTGCGGGGCAGCGGGTTTTCGTTTCCGCGGCTGTCCTGGTTGGGAGTGGTGGGAAATGAGCCAGCACGGGCTGGCTTTGCAGGCCTTCTTGAAGCGCGCGAATGCTTTCTCTTGGGCACTTTCCCAATTTGAATGGGGCGATCTTTCGTCATCCGTGTGAGTCGCTCAGCAATGCGTGTGAAGTTTGCTACGAAGCGTCGGTAGTATGCGCACAGTCCAAAAAATCTTCGCACGCCCTTCTTGTCTTTCGGTCTTGGGAAGTTCGCTATGGCTTAAGTTCTCGCGGGTCAGGCAGACCTCCCGCCACCTTGACGACGTGGCCAAAAAACTACAGCTCCTCGTACGCAAATGGCACTTTTCAGGTTTCGGCGTAACCCCGGCATACTAATTGCCCCGAGTACAGACTCCAACCTTTCAAGGTGTTCGTTGAAACTCCGGGCGAATACCACAACGTCGTCGAGGCAGGTGTGCCACTTCAGGCCAGCCAGCGCAGTGTCCATGAATCTTTGAAACGTTGCTGATGCCGTGCACAGCCCAAACGGCATCACCTTGAATTCGTATAGGCAGTCCGGGGTTATTAATGCAGTCTTCTCTCGGTCTCTCTCGTTCACTTCAATTTGCCAGTAGCCTGCCTGTAGATCCATCGAAGAGAAGTACTTTGCGTGGCAGAGGTGGTCGAGGGAATCGTCAATTTGTGGAAGGGGCTACACGTCTTTTTTGGTGATCTTGTTTAGTCGGCGGTAGTCAACGCAGAACCTCAATGTGCCGTCTTTTTTCTTCACGAGCACGACCAGAGCAGGCCCGGTGCTTTTCGATGGCTTCTTGTCTTCGACATGCGTCGGATGGATTCCCGCTCATGTGATCCTCGGTGATCATTACAGCAGCCCGGTGTTCGGGGTTCGGTTCCGGTGTTAGAGGCATTGGAGGAAAATTCTTTCGACTTGGTCTACAGATCAATTACTGCACCGTTGTTCGTCAAATAGGCCATTCCGAGGCTATCGTCGCGGGAGCAGTTAAGCAAAATGACGAACGCAGCAGGGTACGCTGTGCCATCTATGGTGACGCGTGATGTGCACGTTGCGCTTGGTGTTACAACATGGCCGCCAGCTCTGCATATGTGCGGACCGTCCCATCTGGTCGTACCTTTATTCAGCTTTGACGCGAATGACCCGCAAATTACTGAGTAGTCGGCTCCAGTGCCCATAAGGGCGACTACATCAAAGCCATTGATGGACACTTTGACGTCGAACACCGCCTTCTTCGAGTTCCGGGTGCGTCAGGGCGACGCATCTAGGCTTGTGCGTGTTGGCGGTCGGGCACTGTGCGCGTCGTTGTCATCGTCTTCTGAGCGGTAATCTCAGTGATGTTGGGTACACGTCGCGCCGTCGTGTTCGGGAATTTTTTCAAGTTTTGGTCGGGTCGTCGGGATGAGGGCATATCGTGAATCACGGTCGTCGAAGTGCCTTTGCGTTGTTGGAGGGTTTCCTGTTTTTCGCCGTAAGCAACTTCACCTCCACAGGTCGCTGCTTTTAGTCTCCCCGCGTGGGCTCGGGGACCTTCCACATGCAACGTCAGCATTGCTATGGCGGTTCGTCGACTGGTACGGGTAGGGCACAGTGAACGCTTGAAACAAGTTGGTCCACGGCTGGTGATGGATAGGTATTCTTCGATCTCAGATGGGCGCTGGCCGGGTCGCAGACGTGCTGCTTCGACGGGGAACCCCCGCAAACCGAGCCTCTTGTATGGGCAGCGACGGTATATGTGGTCGGCCACTCGGCAGTGGAAGCAGAGCGGAGGATTATCGGCGTTCACAATACGTTCGTCTTCTTCGGTGTCTTGTTTTCGGCTTTAGCTGGTCGTGCGGGCGACAGGGGACGGGGGTACAGCGTGACTTCTTGACCATGGGTTGAAGCAGGGCGGGTTCGAAGACCAGCTTTGGAGTAGGCCAGAGCGTGTGGCTTGATTTCTGCTTCAGGTGGAGTTAGAGTCCCCAGTGCCTGCTGGACCTCTTCTCGGATGACGTCAGTCAAGGGAAGCGACTTCAGGTTGCAGTGTCGTTGGAAAACTTTTCCAAAGCTCCTCCCTTACGATCGCGCCGATTGTCTTGCGCAGTGTATCAGAGCTAATAGCCCCGGCACCGCTTGTCTCCGCAGCTGAGGCGTTCGTACTGTCCCGTACAAATTTCCAGCGTCTTTCCCAACGCGGAAGCCTCAGACGTGAATTCATCCACCGTTTTAGGGGGGTTGCGGTCGAGGCAGGCAAAGAGTTATGGCTTCACTCCTTGCATTACAAACCTGAGCTTTCTTTCTTCAGTAATTTCGGGGTCCGCGCGGCGAAATATTTCTCATCTCCTCAACGAAGATCACGACCCCTTCGTTTGCATGCTGCGTGCGCATTTCCAACAAAAGTTGTGCTCGTTCTTTCCGCCCGACGGTGGCGAATGTTTTAGGAACTCGCTTTTAAAGAAAGTCCAGTCGGTTAGCAAGCTTTCATTTTTCTCGAACCACGCTCGGGCTGTATCTTCCAAATGTAAGAAAACATGGCGGAAAGTTTCTTCGTCATCCCAACCGTTTGAGATAAGTGATTCGGGTGTACATAGTGTTGCGACATTGATTCCTCGAAAACCTGCCTTGGACCCTCCGTCATCGACTTTCCACAAACCGGCGTATTCACAGGACTGAAATATGCAGCTACTTGAATTATGCGCCTTTCAGTGGCCTCGTGGCTTCTCAGGCGCCAACCGCTAACAATGGCAAATGCTAACAATGGCATTGCTTGGCGCCCTGCACCGCAAGCCTCGGCGGCGTGCCCGCGCTTAATTGTCACGCCCTTTTGTGGCGTGTTGTCTTCAATAGGCCACTCGAAGAATATTGCCACCGAGGTATGCAAGGCGTCTTCGTGGTAGTGCAACATCGCCAGGACAAAGGGGGCTCTGACCACGGCGGATTGCCACGGCGGGAGCAACTTAGCGCTCTCCTGCCCAGGAGAGGAGCGGGT
The DNA here is from genome assembly GCA_013339765.2 of Haemaphysalis longicornis. Classification (NCBI taxonomy): domain Eukaryota; kingdom Metazoa; phylum Arthropoda; class Arachnida; order Ixodida; family Ixodidae; genus Haemaphysalis; species Haemaphysalis longicornis. Next base: position 49,056 of record JABSTR010000400.1, read on the forward strand.
CTCTCGGGCGTGTGCGTGTGTTTTGTGTGTGGGGTGGCGCGCTGCCATCAGTGCCATGCTCCGTGATTGGTGCATCCTGACGTCAACCGAGAAAAAGGGTGAAGGGGAATGGGACCCAACGTGCCTATTTAATCTCGCGCGCGCAATGAGCGCACTGCCCGCTCTCATACCAAGATGTAAATACTTGTATATAAAGTTTTCATCTTCGTCAACTTGCCCATCATGACTGCCCCAGCACAACACCCACCTCAGTCCACAGCAACCACGCTACCATGGTTCGCAACAGTGGAGTCTCGGTGACATTCCCAACAGTGGAGTCCCCTGACTTCCCAATAGTGGTGGCAGCGGTGGGATTCCCAACAGTGGACTCAGCCCTGGATTCCCAATAGTGGATGGCAGCTCGGCGGGATCGGCCAGCGTCAGCACCTTGGTGGGGTGAGTGCCTGAAGTTTTACCTCTCGTTTTGCCAGACCTGCTAGCGCAGCGTCGTGCGTTCTAGGTTTTGACTTTGCTTTCTACTTCGTTGTAGCGAGTAGGCGAGGGTAAACTATTCGGGGTGCAGTATCACGATGGACAAGTTCAGAGTGCGGGACCTCCTCGAAATTTGCGAGGAGTTGGGTATTTCTGTTGGCCCCACGAAACGAAAAAGACGAAAACAACAGATCCTCAAGCTACTGGAGGCAGAGGAAGTGAGCGTCGAGGAAGCCGACGAGGCTCATGAGGATATTCTAGAGAGAATAGAACGGGTATTAGCCGAAAAGCTAAGGGAGCTAGAGCGCAAGCAAAGTGAGCACGAGCACTACCTGAGGATGGAGAGTCTGTGCGTGTGGCGCGGAGCAGCCACTGAACGAGAACAGCGTATTCAGTGTGAACGCGAATTGGCAGTTCTTAATGCAGAAATAGAGCAGCTCACAGACACGATCAACAGGAAGGCAGTGCTTGCTAGATCCGGTGACGGGGTCTTTAACAAGGACAGTGCGAGTTTGGTGACGGAACCTTCGCATGAAAGCGTGCAATATGCAGTTTTCGTTCCACTTCCAGACAAACCCGCTGAACTAGTTGAAGAAGGCAGTTAGCCGTGTTCTAGCGAATCCGTTTGCAGTCCCTTGACGAGCTCTAAGGCGTGGTTACTCTCCGAGTTTACGGAGTTTGCGCTATTCGAAGAGCTGTCCATGCAACAGGCAGTAGGCAGAGTAACTGGAACCCGTAGCCGCTAAGGAGAGTGGTGAGCCGACCGTTGGCTCGGTCGCTAACCGCGAGCAGAACGGTAGCCGCGCAGGGTAGTAGCGAGCCGATTGGGTCGGCCAGAACGCGATGCCCCAGCTGTATGCGATGCCGCTCGAGATAGAAGCGGTCTGATCGCGTTGGGAGATCGTGAAGAGAGGCTTGAGCCCGTAGTCCTCAGACTAGTAGCGAGCTGATGGGTCGGAAGATCGCGATGCCCCAGCTGTATGCGATGCCGCTCGAGATAGAAGCGGTCTGATCGCGTTGGGAGCTCGTGAAGAGCGGCTTGAGCCCGTAGTCGCTCAGACTAGAAGCGAGCCGTTCGGGTCGGCAGATCGCGATGCCCCAGCTGTATGCGTTCCCGCTCGAGATAGAAGCGGTCTGATCGCGTTGGGAGATCGTGAAGAGCGGCTTGAGCCCGTAGTCGCTCAGACTAGAAGCGTCGGCAGATCGCGAAGCGCGAGCTAACTCCGTAGCCGCGCAGAGAACTAACGAGTCCACTGCGTCGGCGGGTCGCCGAGCGCGAGCCGAACCAGTAGCCGCGCAGGTGGGCCCGGGCAGCCAGAACATGCCACACACGTTTGACTGCAAGTCGCCTGGGGTCGGGGCATTGCCGCTCGAATGCCGGCGGCGATGCCCAAAAGAACAAAAAGGAGGCGGCCGAAAACAGTCAGCGTAAAAAGGCAAAGAAAGTAGGCGAGCCTTTTCACTTTTGCAGCATTCAAGGCTGAGATGGCCAGAAGCAGCAGAGCAACACGAAAGGTCAGACGTCTGAGGGAAACAAAGAGGCCGCTCCCTAGCCGTGACAGAGGCCGAGGGGCACTATGCCGAAAAGGGCGGAAGGGGGTGACTTGGTTCCGCAGAAATTCTCGGAGAGCTGGGGGGAGGACGTTTCGGGGAGAGTGCGTTCC
>JABSTR010000401.1:0-19334 GCA_013339765.2 Haemaphysalis longicornis
ACTACACGAAAACATGAACGCACCAGTCTGTACTGCATGTAATATACTGGTTTATAGCGGCACACAAAGTGACATCTTACGTGACCCTGTTTGCCGCACCTACCGAATGTTTCACGAAACGATTTACTGTTCGACTGTAACAAAAATAAACCAGGTAAAATCTGGTCAAAAACCGAGCGAGTGGGGACAGTGGTCCTGAGTGTATTGTGGTGCAACCTATAAGGACTGGCTTTCTACAGTACACTGCAGCCTTAGTCAGCCAACAATGTTCGCTTAAAGTCTTGCCCTGGATACATAATCTCAGACGTCACGAAACACATGATTCATAAGGAAGAATCAAAATTTGGTCTTAAGGGGCCCTGATGAGAAAACTACATTTGTCTTTGCTGAAAATTTTGTCTGCTTGAACAACCCATTAAAACAATTCCAAATATTTTCATGATTCATTGCTTCTGGAAATACAAGGAGACATTTTTGAAATTCTCATTTTGAGGCGCGTCGCAAGCGATCATGCGCGCATCATCGGTCGGCGCGCAGCGCAGCCAGCAGTGACGTCACAGTTAGAAGTTAAACTATCTTTCTATATTGTTCTGTACAAATGCAAACCCAATATTTTAAAAATATTGCATCCTTTGTTCGTTGCCAGGAAGAGTTTTCTATCGACATGACCGGGTCCGACACTTCACTTGTCTGGCAACCAGTGTTAGCACAACTCAGATCTGCTGGCTGTTTGAACGATTTGTAGCCAGTTTCCCTGAATAGTTAATGTTTTGCCGAATCCACTTGGAAGCGTACCTTTTTTGTATAATATGGCACAAAACCGTTCAAGCAAAAAAAAAAAGTGCCCCACGTGCAATTTGAACTTGCGGCCGCCGGGCCAGCCAAACATTACGGCCAGCCTGCATTGAAGTCAGGACGCTTTACGTATTACTACAGCACCGATGCGAAAAGGGCGCATGACAGAAAATTGCGGCATAAAAGGGCTTCGCGTTTAACCGAGCACTATGGTGTGTTTTCATGAAATTCATATCAACCTTTAGTTTTACAGCCAACTTACTGTTGAATGTTTGTGCAGTAAGCCAAAGGGGAGCATATCCAATCAAACGGAACAATGTAACAGCATTTTTATTGGAGGAAACCGGAAACCAATCGAAGTTCGTGATGGTGGAACGAGCGACTCGGCACGACTCAGCATTCGCCGTCTCGGATTGTCACTCGTTGTTTTTGTGATGGACAAGTAAATGACGGGTTATCTAAGTTCAGATATCAGTTTGTACTTTCGATAAATCGTTTTTTAAGAAGCAAATAATTATTTTAGGCTTATTGGTCAGTTATCTGGTCAGGTCAGAGGTTTTATGTTCACGCAACTCACATTACAGGCTACGCGAGACGGACATCGGTAGTTTGGACTGGTGTGAAACAGCGTAAACAGTTTACAAATACCCAGTTTACTTTAAACGTGGGTACTTTGCCTGCGCCACTCGCTCGCGTTGTTGACTAGAGTTCGACCATTTAAATGGTCCTATCAGAGATTAGACATCTCCCGTTCCGTAATAGGGTGAGTTTCATCATGGCGCCGATGTTGTCGCTTTATCTGACCCTTTGCGAGCCCACTCTATGCCGACATGTGCAGACAGAGGAGGAATTGTGACTGGCTTACTCAAACGTCACTTCACTAGTTGAGGAGGAAAGCCTCGTTGAAACCGTAACTGCGTTTTTTTTCCCCTATTTGCCGATATCGGGCAGGAAAAGGTATGCATTGTTGTTTATCATGATTCCACCGTATAAGTACCACACAACACAATTTTGTTAAAAATATCTTCCTGACCCTCTATATTGTTTCAATTCTCAGTGAATAAAGCATTGCTCACTGCAGACACGCACTTAGCCACTAGGAAACACCAATCCTAAGAATAAAACAAACATATTTTCTCTTCATGACCACTGTAAAATAAAATTTAAGTAATAACCTTAATCTATTGAGGAATGCTTTGGAGTACCCCAAATAAGTTGACAATAATTGAAATTGGATACCAAACAGAATTATACAGTACCATTTTTACAGGCTTGCGGCAATTTATATTCTAACAAATACTGTAAGCGACACTTTTTCTCGGTGCACCAAATATTAAAAAGCTGCAGGTCTTGGATTGCTTTATAGTTGATTCATTTGAAAATGCGAAGACTAGAAAATACTGCAGCCAGAGTTGCTTAATCAACTGTTGCATGGTAAATAACCATCCAAAGGGTGGTTTGAAAGCAAATTTATTACTGCAAAATTAAAAGTATTCAGCAACCTGCTTTCAAATGCAGGAATTTTGAGATATGCATTTTAGTGTATCCTATTTCCAATACTTGGGTGATTCCTGTTTTTTAAGCCATACTGTGCCTACAATAGTGCAGCATATACCAGCATGCCCAAATACTTCAAGTATGAGCTTTTTTAAACAAACTCAATTCTATGTTGATTTCACGACTTGCTGTAACCAATTGCTGGCAGGCTGCATGGATGCAGAGCCGGAGTGAAAGAGTGTCGGTGCGCTTAAGGTTTGTTTAACAAATATTCGGTCTAACTGGAAGGCACCCTAAATACAGCACCCATGGTCATGGGTACATGGTTGCTGGGAAGTGAGTAGCTGTGATTCTATTTGGCCCGACCTCCTCTCCAGCGGCGCTTTACATTCATGCTCTGTAAATTGTGTTACCTGTACTTGGTTCTAAAATCAAAGGCTGCTCAACTTGCAATGTCAAAAGGGCCACAAAATTGTGTTACACTTGTTTTTTATGCCTACAATGTGCACAAGAAAGTTTGTAATCTTGAGTAGGCTACATAAATATATGGTTAGAGAACTCAATGCGAAGAGAATACACGCATTGAAATAAGCCAAATCAGAGATGCCAGCCCTGGTGTACAGCTGCTGAGTGTCGTTGAATGTTCCAAATGTGCATAAAGTGGACTGTGCCCATTCGGAGTTAGCCCCTAACACAGCATTTTTTGCGTGGAATGAACTTTAAGCCTGACGGGCATGACTAGGATGCAATATGTCGTTGACGCATTAGTGAGAACTGCTAAAATTTTAGCCATACCTGTAAGATCATATGTTTAGGTAATACGCTTCCCGGTTTTGATGAATTCACTGCTTGAGCCTGTTGGTTCATTGCTGCAGAATGCTACAAACACACAAGCACAACAAAAATGAACAAGATGACCGGCTAGCTAAAGAACAGGGGTGATTTGCCACTACGTCACTACGTCACTACTACGTCAAGGCCTTTTGTCTACGTCAAACCACTACGTCAAGGCTTTTTGTGCCGATTAAAAATTTTGTTTATGGTTATTCGAATTGATATATTTTGGGTATAAATGGTTTGGCCAGATGCTTACCAAAATTGAGGCGCAAATCAACATTGAATTGGCTCAGCTTGTTTTTGTTGTTTTTTTTTGTCCGCTGCTTCTGAAATACTGAGCGTTGTGAACACCAAGAGGGCAGACAGTGCCTTTTCGAAGTCTGAAAGTGCTGATAGCATCATGTCTTTCTACAAACCCATTGCAGATTTCTCATTTAGGCACAGATCAACACATGCTTATCCTGTCGTCCTAAAATTGTCTTCTAGTGCCATCAAAGAATACGGCTTAATATAAGAAACTGAAGTATGTCAAAGGAACGGCCAACAATAAATAAGACCCCGAATGCTTGGCTTGTGTTAGCGCTTGTGCACACCTTCAAGAATTATACACACTGAAAATTCATTTTAATTTTAGCCTGAAAAAAGCTTATAAGCTTTGAAAAAGTACAAATCTGAGAATTGCTGTCGAAAGAAGCATCATAAAAAACAAGTAAAATACCTGCCGTCAGCTTGATTTACTGGTCCGCAGCCTTTACACCATCTCCATCAGCTTCGAGTGCACGCTAGTGCGCATCCTTTCGCTGCCTGTTTACTGGCTGCATGTGGCGGGTTGACATTGAACAGCCACATGGAAAAGAGGGCAGGCGCGATTGATTTTCTTCATGCTGCTTAAATTCATGCCGTACTGTATTCTATACGGTGTATGCACTGGCCACTCAGCCACATAGTGGAGCCGATTTTATTTGTGTGGTTGGAGAGGCGCGCGAGCAGTGCCGTCGTTTCGCGCTAGCTCGGTATCATCCCGGAGCGTCGTTTTCTTTCCAATGCTCCAAACGAAATTGGCTGGATTTACAAATATGTTTTAGACCAAAGCTTGTGGCAATATTGTATGTGGTAGCGGCATGTGCAAAAAGCCACTCATATTACCATCTCACCAAGGCCTGCTGCGCGCTTCTTATGGAGTGTGAGAGACGTTAAGGAGCTCTAGCGACAGTATTCTGATGCATTGAACGCGTGACCATCCTCAAACTGGGTTTCCAACGAAGTTAAGCGATTAGGCAAATGCTCTGGGTTGAAGTGCTTGTTAGGTGTGTAGCATATAATTAAATGAGGTGGCGACCATTCGCTCACTTGAGGTGACGAAGATTACGCCGATCGCTTCCAAGTTTTTTTTAATGCACACGAAGCGGCAAATAGAAAACAGAACAAGTTCAAGGAAAAGGCTTGGTCATTAAGGGAAACAGTCGAAAGCACATGGTTAGAAGCCCACAATTACCAGTGGCCTTGTACAGCACGTTCACTTCAAAACACTCAAAATAGCCCAGGGTGATGCCGAGTGCCCGAATGGGTGTGCATAATCCGTAAAGTACGCTGTGTAAACTAAATAGTCAATGTTTCAAGGGACTAATTAAGGTTTCAAACATGTGACGCTTGCACGAGATGACAGCGTCGACATTGCATCTTCCTCACCTGCAATTAATTATGCACCGGAGATTTCGTATTGATTCACCCCATCACCAATGCCTTTTTTGCGAATTCGTTGCATGAGGCCATACCGTCTTCGAACGGTACCCTATCCTTCGCTTTGAAACAGTCGAAAAACCTGGCGTTTGCTTTCATCATTGCGGGCCTGTTTCAGGCCCGCGGTTGTAGGAAGCATGAACATGCAGTCTGGCATCCCGTAGCGAAAGAAATGAAGGGTACTCGCTTACGACATGGCATTTGTAAACCAACGAATCACGCAGAAAACCAAAGCGCCACCCCACACATGGTTTTTTGGAATCACCAAGCCGCGTACCATGTTTTGCGTCGGTGAATGCGCTGTCCGCGTAGCAGCGTTTCACTGTAAAAATAAAGTCAGCCCCATTGCGATGGTAGCCTGCACCGTGCAATTTAAGAGGTCCAGTGCATACACCCAATATTATACTGGGTCCTCTTTTTATTATAAAGCCTGAGTTTTTATGCCTTGAGCCAATCCTGTGGTATTTGCCACACAGTGGTCCCCAATATATTTTGGGTCCATTAAAAATTATATAATATAAACACTGCACGTCCTATGGCGAGATAACCGTCGGTAATTAATGTAACAGAGTAGATCCCTAGAGCAGGCAAGCATGGCAGGCAGCTGAAAGTTCAATGGAAAGATGAGATCAAGAAGTATACGAGGATAAATTGCTGGCACTTAGCACAGGACCGCGTTATTCCAGACATACGGGAGATGCCCTTTGCCCCGCAGTGGGCGTAGATAGGCTGATATTGATGATAATGAATATGAACACAGGACAACTTTCTTAAATACACCCACTGCACCCGAGAACCCCATTATGTTTTGCTCAGGAGGACAACAGGTTTCCTACTAAGCAACCCAGGTTATTCTAGGTTCTTTTTTTATCTGCTTCGTAGCTTTTATACAACACCTATCGCAACTACAAAATTGCTGCGCTCTACTGCTAGACTGAATGGTGTGGTAGACACAATCCCTAAGAAAAAAAATTTGTTAAAATTTCAAAAATCACGTCTGCCCTACATGTCCAAGCTTTACCAAGAAATAAAAACATGATAACCTAGGAACTCAGCACTTAAGTATACGGCAAACAAGAAAACAATTGCTAGGCGTCCGGAAAAAGTAACTAACCTTTGGACAAATTCAAGTGTGGTAGCTCCTGGCTCAGCATACTCCAGTTTGTGTCTACAGCACACGAGTAGGAGCAGGCAAGTTCCCTTCTGAGGATCGCCAGCTCCGTGTATAGCGCCGCCTGCTCGCAAGAAACAGAAGCGCCACTAATAGATGCTGCTTCAAGCAATTGAAAAAACTTGTGATAAACCTCGCCTTCCAGTGTTTGGGTAGTGCATTTCATTAAAACGAATTCTCGGAATCAACGCTCAAAAACTTGCTATAAGGTGTGCTATAGTGCAACACTCCGGATTTAAAGCCCAACTGCCACTAAAAAATGTGACCTCTGGAACCCTCATTTATATTTATTCTGCTAAAAAGACAGCAAGATACAAAATATGACAGTGTGAGATAGGCAAGAGAGCCATGCCTGCACACAAAAGTATCGCAGGGATACAAAATCTGACAGCTGCCATACACGTATGCATAGCACAAACGACCATGAAAAAATTTCACCAGTCTTCCGTAGCGGAACCCTAAGTAGTATGCGAAGCAGCCATGGGGTCGACTCAAGTTTCCATTAGTTTTCAGTTCGATCGCGGCGTTGCGGGAGGAGAATAAGGGGAGCGGAGCGCGCGCGCACGTCATTTATACCGCGGAGCTACAGTGGCGCCCCCAGCTGAGTATGCAGCGGCTACCGTCGCGTCTCTAACCCTAACGCTGCTTCGCATTATCACGGCGCGGAGCCGCAGGTGTTCCCATTCGTTGCGCAATCCCGGAGAGGAGAGCAGCTTCAAGAGAAAAGGAGGAATGCTGGAGAGGAGATCAGTGCCGGAGAGGAGAGGAGAGGCGGAATGCCTCGCATACTACTCAGGGTTCCCCTACAGGAAGATGACGACGGTGGTTGAACGCCAAGCTATCTCGTGATGAATTCTTATGTTGGCCAATCCTTAGGGGCATCCGGCCACAATCACCATCAGTGGTACCTGGCCAGGCATGCACAGTGAGTGTGCGGACGGCGGACAATGACAACGAGAAGGGAGGGAGGGACACAGCCCCGAGCATGCCATGCTTCGCATATAATCCCATCCCTAGGGACATCCTGCCACAATCATCATCAGCGGTGCCTGGCCAGGCATGCGCTGTGGGGGTGTGGTACGCAGGGTTCCCATACGGGAAGATGACGACGGTAGTTGAAAGCGAAGCTACCTCGTGATGGATTCTTTGGTTGGGCCAATACCTCGGGGCACCCTGCCCAATCATCATCAGCGGTGCCTGGCTAGGTAATGCGCTAGTGGGTGTGCGGACAGGCGGACAACAACGACAAGGGAGAGAGGGACACAAGCCCCGAGCGTGAGATGTTTCGCATCTAAAATCGGCGACTCTGAACCCGAAATTGAAAAAGGTGAGGGCATTTACAACCTGGATGAAGTGATGTCGCAGCCAGCAAGCCCGAGCAAACCTCTGCAAAACAGCTTCACATATGCAGCAGGTCCAGGGGAAGTGCACCCAGAAGAACTTCACCCTGGCTGGCTAGAGGACCAATACCTGGTTGGATCCAATGTTACTTTTGGTTCATCCGCTGTTGGCAGGATCCACTGGCACGTCTGACGTTGTCTGCGATGGAGTTTGTTTCTATTTTTAAACATTTCCTACTGATTGTGAAGGCATTTCACTGGGCTACCAGTAATGTCCCAGTTGGTTTGGTGATACGCACTGTACGTCCGAAATAAATTTTCCTATGCGAAATTTGAGAGCAGTTGGCCTTCCATTGACAGACCTGGAGTTTTTTTAACGTGCACATAGCACGTACACAATATTTTAATTGATTGATTGTGGTGTTTAACCGCCGACGCAACGCAGGCGATGAGGCGCGCCGTAGTGGAGGGCTCGGATTAATTTTGACCACCTGGGGATGTTTAACGTTCGCCGAAATCTTGAACACTCGGGCGTTACACAATCGTCTAATATTTTCCATCAGAAACAGGTGCTACAGCCAAATATCGAAACCTGTGACCTTGTGCCAGCAGCAGCATGCTTTTGTGTCTGAGCTACTGGGAGGTCAACAAATTATTCTGTGTGGCTTGAAAGTAAACATGCACACAATTCACTATTTAAGCATGTCTCCATAAGAAATCTTAGAAATGCAAAACAATTGTGGGGTTTAACATATCAAAGCTACACCTGCACTATGCGGTGTGCTTTTGTGCAGGGCTTTGAATTAATTTTGAACACCCAGGGACATTTCACACGGTTCTTTTTTAACAGTCATTGTTCATAACAATTCTTTGAAAATTAGATCTGCTAATCTACCATCACAGAGAGTCTAGCTAAAACGGGCAGTACGGGAGCCAAGAGATGCAAGGGGGCAGGAGGGAAAAAGAACGAAGTAAAGACCATCTCGTGCCACCAAATGCAACTATGGGTTGCCGGTTATTTTGTTCTTGTTCTCAGTATTCTTCTTGTGCGAATATTAAATAAAATACCTATGGACAGCCATTACTGCACTTGTTTGCTGGCTCTGCAGCCGGAGTGAAACAGTGCGAAATTCGGCTGTCATAAGGTCGACATCTTTGCATTGGCTAACAATCGGCTCTCCGCGCGAATCAACGTAAATGGGCCAGGGGCCCTGTGATAGCTATGGGGCAGTTACTGGTTCCATTTTCATATTGTTGTTTAGGTGGTCAGAGTGCACTGATGTATCCTTTGCTTCTTTGTGGCGCCAAGACTCGTGGGTCAAAAATGAACCAGCTTTCCTCAGAACGCTGACACTGCCTGTGAAAGAATGTACAACAAACTATCCTATTCGTGAAGTGGTCCACAATGTGTTTGGTAGGCTTCATACGTCTTGACTAGTGGGTTCCACATGACGGCAGAGAACACAAAAATGCAACATTGTTTGCTTGTAACATCCTATTTTTTGTGTGTCTGAAAATATTATTCTTGAAGGCTTTGTATTTACTAAAAAGCACATTGGGTAAACTAATGGGACAAAGCATAACCCTAGGTACACTGCTGCAAAACGCGAAATGTTCAATGCGTGCGAGACACGCAGGAAAAGTTTCTCTGTACCACATCAGCTTTTCATCCTGCAGTGCTATCTGCAAAATGACATTATCATTAAAATTTAAAAATCGCTGCAGCCATTTTTCTTCTGAAAATGTTCTGTACATCAGCACTTTTCTATACCTGGGAGACATTTAGCGGCGTAGTTACACTTTCGGTGCACCTGTACCCGTATGACCTGTAACTTTCTTAATACAGAAATGCGTTGCCCTGATTCAGATAGTAAGCTCGCCTTCGACGATTGAATGAGATTCGTAAAATCAGAACTGGCAGCTTGACTGCCGCAAAATATGTGTGAGTAAACTTAAGAAGCAACTGCAAATACTCGCCGCAGCCTCGTAAGCGTTCTTCTCAAATAACTTTACACTGTATTCAGGACTCAACATGTATGCGGCGCTCGGACACGTTTGGTGACTGCGGAAACACTCCAGAAAACTACGCCAGTTATGGCCAGCGTAGGTTTGAAATGGACGCTATTTAGAACCTATGGCTGTGTAGAACCGCCAACCAATATGACATGCTCTCCTGTGCCGATGCACGAAGCCCCATAAGCGCGTTTTAAAGTACGGATTGACGAGTCATTTTATATTTCATTTGCCCTGGCAAGCCACGCCACCGATAATTCCTGTGAGCGTGCAAAGCTCGTAAATGTCGCGCTTGCACCACGACCAGCCTCGAAGGGAAAGTCTCAACGCTTGAAGGAAAGAAAAAACGCGAGCTCATCTTCTGGGAAAGCAGGACGGTTATCTCGCTCGACGTGTCAGTCAGCACGCGTCTAAACATGGCTCTGAATTAGGAGAGAATAAAGCCAGGTTCAACCAAGGCATTAGTTGAATGCCTCCCCGCGTCGCAGTACTTCCAGCAAGCAACGAAATGGCGCTTACCTGCTTCCCGCTATCTGTAGGTCGAGCGATAACTGCGAACGTGCGAAAGATATCAAGAAAACAGTGCAAACGTGGCGGGAAAGAAAGACATGCTCCCGTCCACTCCCTAAGCCACAGCAAAAACAACACATCCCAAGCGCAATGAACAAATGCGGTGCCGTGGGCACAAGGACACCTAGAGAGCAACCAGCGGTAACCAGTGCCACCGTGATTGCCGGCCAAATTCGAATTTTGTTTCTGCGACGCGGTTGTAGACAAACGATACTGCCGCGTACCATGCATTGGACATGTTTATTTATGTTTTGTTTTTAACGCCCGGCTGCACCGGATTGTGTTACCTGCGTCCCAAGAGCAGGGCGTGTTCCACTCGTTCTTATGCCAGCACGGGTTATCTAATTTCATTAAAGAAATTTAATGCTGTACCTTTTTCTTTATAACATAGTTTTTTCCACGCACAAATGGAGATTGGAGAGAGAGAGAGACAAACATTTATTATACTTGTGAGCAGGAGGATGTTCGTAGGGCCTCCCCCAGTGAGAGGCATCCTTATTCCAAGATGCCTTGGAGCTCGGCTGGCCGTCCGGGCCCGTTCCACCAGTCGGCGCTGGTCCGAGAGCTCGGAGCTGGTCAGCTGCTCCACCCACTGCTCATAGGTAGGGTTGGGATTTGGGGTTAGAAGTGGGGGTCCGTTGGCACTCCCATACCACGTGGTATAGGGTACCAGCAATAGGGCAGAAGTTACAGGTGGCAGGGTATTGGGAGGGGTACATAGCGTTTAGTAGGGTGTTATGGGGATACGAATTGGTTTGTAGGCGCCGGAAAGTGGTTTCTTCGTCGCGCGTTAATTCTGAATGAGGTGGCGGGAAGCGACGGCGGTCGTTTTTGTAGTGAGCTAAGATTTCGGTGTACCGTGTGGAGTGGGGCCGGCTTTGAAGCAGTTCAGTCGTTGGTTTCTCCCTCTGAGGTAACGGCCCTGGTGTGTATGAGCACGGGCAGCGGCGTGTGCCGCCTCGTTCCCTTGGAGGGACTGGTGGCCGGGTGACCAGATGATATTAATTTCTGGTAGTCTTCTTACTTGACGAAGAAGATACAGTGTGGGTTGAGGTATGCGGCCAAATTAAAAAGTTTCTGCAGGCAGTCTGTGAGTCAGTTATAGCAGTAAGAGATTGGAATAAGCTTCCGGAAAACGTCGTTTGCGCATCTGTTATAAGATTTGACCTCGCTCTACTGTGTTATCTGCGTGGCGACATTGAAAACGGTGTTTCTTGAATGGCTGTGATCTTGTTCATTTCAATTATTTGTTTTTTTTATTATTGCTGCTGCGTGTTGCTGCCCACTGCAATGTTTGATGACTGCTGTGACTCGTTTATAGAATGTCCTTTTTTATTTCGTCTTTCGTCTTGTTTTCCTTGTTTTCTTTCTTTTATATTTTTTCTCTTCGTTCTGTTGTCGTTTGATGTCGTACAATGTTGTTTGCGATGTTGTTGATGTTGGTGTTTTTTGCTGCAAGCTTTTAAAATATGCCTGTGTGATTTTTATTTTTGTATAATTACGAGATTCGTGATTCCGTTTCTGCACTGGACACTTTTTATGTATCTCGTAGGACAATGCCCTGTGGGCGCATGTAGTAAGCTGAATAAATAAATATTGATATGGAGAATGTTTTCGCCCTAACGTCACTAGCCCAGAATAGTCTTCCTTGAGCTATAGTGTTCGCGATGTAATTCGACGGTTCCAGCAACAGCCGCGCCAAAATATAGATGCCGCAGAGCAGACCTTGCGTCATTCGATTCGCCGACACTCTCTTGCACACGTCACTTTGTTGTCAGCCGCTTCGCCGCCTGTGTATTCATTGAGTTGTTAGGGGAGCACAAGTTCGCTCCAATAAACCTGTTTTGCCTTTAGGACAACTGAGTCGTGTTTGGCTTCGTGACAATAAAATTAGAAGGTGTCCATTACGGCTGCAGGTGACGCTATTAAGTTCTTCGAACATCTTATCTCAGTTAAGCCAGATTCAATTCTGTTCTCTCACTCTTTTTGTCAAATTAGGGAAATTCACTTCTTGTTTAAAATACGGAAGTTGTTTCCGTTTTTTTATGGACACTCCCTACATTTTCTGAAATACGAAAGCAGTTTACGTTTTCTGACGCAGGCTTTGTCCGTAAACATACGGTATGTTTTTACAGCGTACGGATTCCCCGTAAGAATGCAATTATAAGACTTTCCTGTCAGCTTCCTTCTGTGGCAACAATTGAGGGTGTAATAACCAATGACGCGTTTTCTACCGAGAAAGTGCGGCGAAAGGCTCCGGGCCCAGGTTCGGCCGCGCGGCTGCACGCACGGAGCAGCAGCAGCCGCCCGATGCCCTCCTTTCTGCTGCGGCGCCTCTTTTGGTGGCATTTGTCTCAAAACAAAACTTGGGCGAAATTTCCAATAACAGCTGCAGGGCTTAAACACCACTTATAGCATCACAACGCACTAAATGAACCTACTTGCTTAAAGCTTGTTTTCGCATTTACAGCAATTGCTCGGTACATTCTGCAAAAAGGTGTTCAAAATCACTTAAACTTTGTTGGAATCACAAACATGAGTTAAGATTAAAGTAAATTAAAAGTGTTATTTTTAAAAAACCGAATTAGGACTGTGTTTTTTGATGTTATTACTATTTTTAAATGTTCAAAAAATTTTAAGGTTGCACAAACGGGTATATATTAGCTTTATTTCTACGGAGTAAAATATTCTTAATAAAAACTAATTTGCACAATTTACTTACAATTTCAAAGTTCTATTGTTGGAGGGTTTCACGTAATATTACGGCGGATGCTGAGAACTATGAAGTATGTGTATCCAAAGCCTATTTGGTCCTTCTGTTGATCGTTCAAGGCTCTGTCTACCCTTGCAGCCGCGCCCATACTGCGTGACAAACCCAGGTGGCAGTATCCTCGGTAGCTGGTTCTGTACGCTCGCCATCGCCAGTAGACTCTTGCTCAATCCCGCCGGTGCCTTCGCCTTCCAAGGCTACTCGTACTGCACTTGCTGAACCGACCGGCCCTGATTAGAAGCTGCTGGTTTCCTTTCACGATGCGCAATGCGACGTCCTTTCACACAGCGCCTCCTCTAGCTCCCCTCTCCTTTCTTACTTCTCTTCCCCTGCCCAATACTCGAGTCGCTCGCTCAGACCCTAACGTGAAATTTTATCGTGCTACCGATTTCTGGGACCCAACACTCGAGTTCCCCAAACAGAGAACTATGGCGTTCACACTAAGAGCATTTATCCCGACTTATTACAGACAAACCTCGGTACAACGAACACCACATTAACGAACTTTTCAGGTTAACGAGCGTTTAAGAAATCCACGCCGACTGCTTATAGTTTTAATGTAAAATTATTTCACTACAACGTACTTCAGAAAAGCGAACGTTTCAAAATAACGATCGTTTTATTTATTTCCGTGCCATGTTAACAACACCTCAGTACTACGAACTCATATTTCAAGGCCGGAGACTCTTAGAAGTCCGTTAAACAATCGCGGCAACCGGGGCAGTGTGCCATTAGACGACACGGCAAAGCGCAGCGAAGAAGAGGACGTCTTGCAACTTGCTCCGCGGAATGCGGCAGCCGATGCAAGAGGGGAGAAAAAAGGTGAGGAGAAGAGAAAAAATGAAGCATGGGTAGCCTTCTCCGTCCCGAAAGCCGCGGCCGCGCTGTCGCGCTCACCCCAACTTTTTCTGCGTTCCGCCGCTGCTCACGTGGCTTGCTGGATCTTCACGGACATCAGCGGAGCTGACAACAGAGGACATTGCCCAGACCGTGAGCGTTCAGGATGAAGAAGTGAACATGGCAGCGAGGATGGCATGAACAACGATGCCTCTGAGGGTACCGCAGCAGCACTCGAAGACTACGACGAGCACGCGAAGACTGCGGATGTGGTGGACAGCATACAATAAACTCCGCACATGTCCGGGGAAAAACCGCACGGCCCACTGATTCACTCCCCAGGAATGTGTAAGAGTTTGAGTCCTACGTGCTAGGAAGCTTGTGCTACTCGCGCTAGATGAAAATCGCCAACCACTTTAAATAAACGTGCATTGTTTCATGATCACTAGTGCATTTGTTTTGATGAAAAATGACTCCAGGGATGCACTGCTGTACACGTAGGTCGTTTTAGGCATTGAAATACTATTTGTTTTCTTAAATTTTGCGATTTTCACTATAACGACCTTGCAGAATAACGAGCAATTTTCCACGGTCCCCTGAAGTTCGTTATATCGAGATTTCCCTGTATACAGCATACCTACTTCGACCCTCGATCTATCATTGTAGGATTAAACTATCAAACAACGAACCCACTCCGTGTTGCATTTTCACGAATTGCGCTGTCCGCGTTGCGCTGTCACAAATGTATCGCAAATCAAGGCGGCCACCGACTGCCGCCCACTGCATAGCCAGTGATCCGCCCAGAGAAAATTTCTGCATTTACGTGGCATTGAAAATAGTTTATTGCAGTTCAGAAATCTTGCGAGTAGCGTGATGCCAGCTGAGCGAAATTGATTTATCCAGAAATTAAAACACAGAAGAAAGCACCATGGTAGTATTCGGTAAAGAGATGTCTTTAAAGCAACCAACATTTGTGGAGTTTTTGTTTCAACTTAAGCCAAGTCCACTTTAGGTGGAATTGAGAAAAACATCGTTTGTGCTACCGAAAAAACGGTGGCCCCTACAGAAATAATTTTTTGCCACGGTGTACAAGAGAAAAAGGATCTAATATGAGCACTGCAAATGGAAATGTGGCTGCATTACTTCCCTAGGTAGGTACTTGTAAAGTTCGTATCTCGCTCACATAGATGTGACACGCAGTATTTGACCCATTTTGAATAAGGAGGTGTTTATTTCACAGGTTCTTGGTGTGAAAAACTGCTGGGGAAGTATTATTTGAGGAATTGTAAACTAATATGCAGTAAACTAGTAACGTGACTGTCATTTTACAGCCGCGAATCTTTGCTGCATTGGAACAGAGCTGACTGAATGACGGCACCAGCGTCTTCTTGGCAACATCCGCACTCCTCTTGTTCGTCAGCTGTCCTTTCTTTATTTTGGAAATCTCCTGGAAACATCGGAAAAAATACTTCAACTCTTCATGGTGGGGCCCCAATTCTCCAAAGGGTTTAACGAGACGTCCCGTGACGTCTTTTACCTTCAGGGGGTTTAGGTTGCACTCGTACAAGCCACGCCTCTCTGGGGCATCTGAAAGATTCTTCCCTTTGCGTAAAACTGGAACGAAATTTGACAACTGAGAACTGGTCATGTGGTTCTGCTCGAATTTCCGGGCTTCGTCTGTTGGGGGCTCAGCTGCATATGAAAAACTTTCACTGTGCTAATATTAAAGGGCAGGCTCGGTGTTGGGCTTCAATACCTGTGCTGCATAGGACTTCCAGTCCGTATACATGCCAGTGCTTTCCGAGCTCCAGTACGGTGCCATGTTCCGCAAAACATTTTTTTGCAGCTGTCTGGGTTCAGTATTTCTTCATTCCGCCTGATGTCTCTCTCAATCCTCCCAAACACTCTATCTGGCGGCAAGAAACTGTGACCAGTGACAGGGAATACAAGAGTAACTTTCGATACCTCAGCAGGAGCTTCATTTTGGAGCCACCACAGAATGAATCACACATAGTATGGTAGAATTTTTGTTTGGGCAGCACAGCCGTCGGCCACCAAACGAACTTCTTGGACTCCGTCATATTTTATTCTTCGAAGCGTGCTGTGTAGAGCGCTTGCCACTTCACTGCTTCCTTTGGCGCTCTCATCTTCGCTCCATGTGTAGCCGTGAACAGCCTCTTTGGGCATAGAAACATCTTCTTGGTTTTTTACCTTGCACAAGTGGTACTGATAGAGCTGCCGGCTGTAGTACGTCTGCTGGTCAGGACGTTTAGGCATAGCTTGGTTTTGTTGGTAATGAAAAGAAAGCGTCAGAAGATTTGCTCTTCTTTCTTTCAAGAGAGCGTAAAAGCCCTATATTCAGCTTGTGTACACGCTACTCTGTAATCATCTTTTGCTTCTGCGAAGGATCGTCCACCGTCTTGAGGTAGTGTGCATTTCTCGAAGCATACTGAACAAACGTCCGTCCGTGGTGTCCCGAAAGAAAGGTTAAATCTTGCCCGAAAAATTCGAAGAAAAAAGCCGTACTTCACTTGCGCGTCAAAGGAAGCTTCAACATTGTAGACGCGTCAAACATTCCTGATGCTCTTCAGGTCCGATGGAAAGTAAAGCTCGTTTGTCTTCTTCCCACAGTAATGCGACTCTCTACCGCAAAGGCGCTTTATAAACCCAACTACGGCTGCGCGCTTTGCACCCTACCGTTTTACTTGTGATCGCCGCCTCGATTTTCAAGCTTGATTTCGCCATTTCATGCTTGTGCTTCAGCAATCTTGTGACTGTACTGTGGCTGACTCCTAGCACAGCACAAAACATATCACGGCATACTGTGGCAACTTTCTTGTCGTCGAGACTTACCTTGTATGTCGCAGAGAGCCCACGATGGGAGGTTGTATCCGGTCCTGTACGGCGCTTCACTGCTCCAGAAGTGCAAAACATCAAAATAAAATAATAATCAAAGTCAATTTAGTTTTTTTTTCTGTACCCTCAGGACTTTTCCGCGTCTATTAACAACCTTTTTGTAGAAGAACGTGTTCATTACCCGCAGGTTATTTATACCGCCAATAGAAAACAGGCAAAACACAAACTGTTGCCAGTGAAGCATAGACGAAATATTTAGGAACATATGCCCTTTTCATAGAGGAGATTGTTGGTGGGAAAGCCGTACTTGTCGTATCACACGCGAGTAGGGACTGTCCTCGTCAACACCAAAGTAGCCGCCTCTGTGGAGAGAAAATAAACAAAAAATCAATATAAAAATAAACAAAAAACAAAACCAGGCGGCTCGTGAGCGATTTGAAGCGCGGTCGCAAGTTTAAGAGATACATACATTAACAAGTGCAGCGCTGAGCAGGGCCCTACTAAAGAGGCATAAGAATTAGCCTGACGTGTGCCCCGTGACAGGTGAAGGTGACAGCGCATTAGTAGAAGTGTTGCACACGGTGGAGTGCTATGACTGTACGAACGCTGCCGCATCAATTTCGCCACTGTACCTGTCGTTGTAATTCCCGTAAAAATACGATGAAGCAAGAGCGAAATGAAAACGTCCGACACAAATAAGATGTAGCAGTGAAGAAAGAATGAGAATCGCTCCGCGTTCGCTTTAAAATTGCGTAAGAAGGCTTAAGTGATGGATAACGTTTTTCATGAGGTCCAGAAAGTAAGTGGTTTGAAAAATTACGCCCATATTTCCCGCGAGTGAACCATGGTGTGATGCGACGCATCGGGCGGTTCAAGTTGGCGTTTCCATTGGGTTGATTCTCTAAATCGGTGTGAAACGTGTTGTGAACGCGTATGATGCATTCCATCACATGCGGGTGTTCGCATACGCGGGAAGATGGGCGTAATGTTACTTTTCATGAAGGGACCGTCGCTTCCATCACGTCTTCATCGGAAGAATCAAGTCAAGCACGCAGTCGTCAAGCACAGTGACGCGGAGTCGAACGAGAGCGAGCGCTGACTGAACCGCCGCAGCGCGATACCCGCTTTATATTCACAGCGCCTCAAGGAGAGGAGACAACGGAGGAGAGTCGGCGCATGCGCACACTTGCGCCACGGGAGCGGAGCGAAGCGATCGAAGCGCGCGCACACAGCTATTGTTTATGATAATGAGGCGAGTGAGAGCGTTGCGTGCAGCTGTCGGAGAGAAGACGGGAGGAGAGTCGCGCATGCGCACGCGTGCGGACGCCTGACTACGGGCAGCAGACGCCTGCAGGAGGGACTGCCTCAGAGCAAGAGATGCGTCGCATCTAAAAGGTTGACGTTAGGCTGGCCGGGCAGCATGACCAAGGGTATCACCCTTAAGGAAAGGGAAATCGCCGCGGCGGAGTAGGGTCGGAGCAGCACGCGCCGGTAAAAGGTCAGGACTAGGTACCGGAAGACGCCTCCGAGGGTACTGTCCAATAGGCTGGTCAAGGGTAATGAGTGCGGCCTGAAAGATAAACAGAACCTTCAATAGTAGATCAATAGAAGGCCAAACTAGGTTTCGCCTAACACATTTGATAGGTCGGAGCCCACACGTAGTTGTTAAATGCAAAGCTTTCTACCTCTACCAGCCAACGGTTCCTTCGCGCGTGCGTGCGACAATAACTCCACAGGCGGCAAAGGCGGTGGCAAAAGTTGGGGAGGGTGTCGGCGGAGGGTTCACTCAGGTGCAAACTGTAGATGGAGCGGGGTTTTTGCCCAGTGTTCCCCGTGCGCTGGGACCTGGTCGCCGGACGGACGTGTCGGCGGTACGGCTTTGTCGTATGCTTTACAGGACGGTTTTGAGGCCTGTTTGGCGCAGCTTTGCGGGTCCATTACGGCGCTTCCTGTGAACGGCTTGATTTACTTGTCCGACAGCTCCCTCCTGGGTAACCCACACACCGATGGAATTAAGTGGTCGTACGGTATAACATACGTAACGCATTGGTTTGCAGGGTGGCAAAATAAAATGTACAAATCCCATACAGACATTTGCCGCTAGAGAAACGCTACCTTTTGCGCACTGCTGCTTGCCACGAATGCGACTGTTTTCTAAATTGGTGAATATCAATTCGGTTGTGTTTTAAGAGGTATTACACAAGGCAAAGAATCAACTGCATTTGATAAATGGTGATTATGAAAGTTCCCTCAGCTTTCTCGCAACTACCAAACAGACTAAAATAAATAGATTAATCAATTATAAATAGGAATTGCTAAGGTAAAATGCCGAATTGTTTCGGTGTGCGCTGTCTGCGCTTGATCGCCCCAAGCTGGACATCACGATGGGTGAGTTTGGCTGTTTCACCCATCGAAAGACGCTCCTCTCCGTTTTTCTTTCTCTGACTCACGGCAGGCTACAGCGGCGGCGTCCGCCGCTTACCCCTGCCGTGGCCGACGCCGCTGCGTTCAGGAACTGCCGCTGGGATTTCTTGGCAACGGCTGTCAGAATCTCTGGTTTCACTCTGTGTAGAACGCACGTGTGTGAATTTGCATGCTGAGTTGTTGTAGTGTCGTTTAAAGCATGTCTTCCAACCACTTCGCAGCGTGTATAGGAGCGAAATATTTTTTGGGTACTACATAGGGTACGCATACTATTAAAACTTTGAAAGTATAATTAAAATAGTTCTACGGAGAGAATTTTAATCCGAAAAAAGGGTGCTGCCGAAGACCAACTGGCCAATTTCAACGCCTTTGTTGCTTGTACAGCATTTATACATGTATTTGACGCGATCAAAATAAACATTTCCTAAAACGAAAAAAAAGCTTTACCTGAAACTATCCACAGTTCTGAGCTGCGTCCAACTTG
>JABSTR010000402.1:0-38841 GCA_013339765.2 Haemaphysalis longicornis
CAAGAATGGTTTTAAACTCAATCCAGGAAACCGTTCTTGTGTTGTGTTCTCTCCAAAAGCGCGGGATCCATTCGGACCCAGATAATACTCTGAATGGCGTTTCAATTCCTGTTAAAAAGGAGCACAAGTTTTTAGGCATAATATTCGATAACAAGCTAACATTTGTTCCACACTTGAAACATCTTAAGCAAAAATGCCTAAAAACTATGAATATTCTCAAAGTTCTCTCCTACCAGTCGTATGGTGCAGACAGGCAACTCCTTCTGCGGGTTTATAGCGCCCTAGTGGGATCCCGCTTGGACTACGGCAGTGTTGTATATAGTTGTGCAACACAAACGGCACTAAAAATGCTGGACCCGGTGCTGCATTTAGGGCTACGCCTCGCATGCGGTGCTTTTCGCACTAGCCCTGTCCAAAGTCACTATGTAGAATGCAATAAATGCTCCCCAAATCACCAGAGGGTGTACATGGACGTTTTATATGCCTCAAAAATAATGTCTATGACAAATCATCCTTTTACTCCGACCCTTACTGATGCATCCTCACAGCAACTCTTTTAAATCGTCCATCAATCTCCATTCCATTTCCTCTAAAAGTGCGAGAAGAAGCTTCTGAGCTAGAAGTCTCGTTTTCAGGCATTCACAAGACGCCCATCATTGATTCAATTCCACCATGGCATCTCTCCACCTCCGCCCTGTGTCATGTGACCTGTCTTTATGGAGTTTAGCAAGAACAGGTCACCAAGGATTGCGATTCTGTAGCAATTCTTGTTTGTGCAGTATAAGTACCGCTGTGAAGAGTTTTACAGTGATGCATCCAAGACTGCAACTGCTGTGGCTTGTGCTGCGCATGGGCCAAACTTTCACGTCAGTAAAACAATGAACCTTTGTAGCAGTATATTCACAGCGGAAGCATACGGTATTTTAATGGTAATAAATCGCATAGTCCAACATCGAATACTAAAATCCATCGTGTACACGGACTCTCTGAGCGTTGTAGAAACACTTGCATCAAGAAAGCATTCTAAAAACTTTGTCATCAATCATTTTTTAAGGCTATCATGTCTGCATATGCATCAAACCTTCAAATAACTTTCTGTTGGGTTCCAGGGCACTCTGGAAGTGGCTGGAACAAAACCGCAGATCGAATGGCCACTGCAGCTACACTCTTGAATACAATAGCAACATTCCCATAGCAACAGCCCCATAGCAACAGTCATAGACATAGCAACAGTCCATAGCAACATAGCAACATAGTAACAGACTAGCAACAGTCCCATACACAGACATGAAGCCACACATCAGACACCAACTTCGCAACAGATGGCAAACACACTGGAGTGAGAAATAGATAACAAGTTACATGTTATAAAACCACGCTTGGTACCATACACCACTGACACACGCAAGAGCCACACAGAAGTCGCCTTCGGTAGGCTGCGGATAGGGCACACCCATGCAACGCACGCACTCGTATCTGCTGACGGATCTTCTAGACCCTAGTACAGCAGGTGCGGAGAGGCCCTATCCGTAGTGCACATACTAATCACATGCAAGGCACTTCGCACAACACGACACAAACACTTCAGAGAACTCTACAGACAACATATTCCCCTACATCCATCGCTTGTTTCTAGGTGACGATGCCATGTTTCTGTGAAACGTGTGTTTGAGTACTTGTCAGACGAAGTTTTAAACCTGATTTCCTATCACGCATAATCAAATCTGGCCCTATGCACCAGCCATCACCATTGCCGTTAATTGATTTTATTGTTATTCTGGCTTTAGTAGCCACTATTTTCTTTTAGATACTTTTGTTTGGCGCTCTTTGCCCCAGCTGGGCTTGCGCCAAAAAACTCCAACGATCATCATCATCATTGACTACGGCAAAGTCGTGTATGGAAATCTAAGGCGGTAATTGGGGCGAGCTGGCTACTAACTGAGGAATTCATCGTACTAACGAACATTACACAGAGGCAAAGGTAAAGAGGAGACGAGACACATCCGAAACACACAAAACATGTAGCGTGTGTTTAGTCTCCTTTTTAATTTTGTATCGGTTTAATGTTCCCTAGTACAGTGAATTCTTTAGTCCTGTAGGGGTCGGCAACAAAAACAGCATGAAAATGGTCGACCCAGTGCTGCATCTTGGCCTTCGCCTCTCATGCGGCGCTTTCCGCTCTAGCCCTCTCAGAAGTCTGTATATCGAGTGTTTCAAATGGTCCCTAGGGTGTCACCTGGAGTTTGTTGACTTACTGTATTTATCTAAGACCGTGTCTCTCACCAACCATACTATGAATTCTATCATAAACCATACATCAAACTTACGACTCTTTTTAAACAGGTCATCTCTTTCCCTACCTTTCTCTTTTACAGTGAGGGAAAATGCTTCTGCACTCAAGGGCCCCCTTTCAGACACGCACAAAACAGCCATCCATAGTTTCATTTCATCGTGGCATTTGCGTCCTATATCATGTGAACTGTTATTCATCCAAGTAGAAAAAATAAGGTACCACGAAGTGCGATTGTGCCGAACTTTGCAGAGGTACGCAGAATTCTTCAGCGACGCGTAAAACACTGCTTCTACTTTCTTTTGTGCAGCGCAGGGACGAAATGTTAGTGTTAGTAAAAGAATAAATTTTTATAACTGAATTTACACGGCAGAAGCGTATGGCATCTTACACTTTTCAAATCACATCATCAAACAACATTCCCAAGTTCATCGTGTACACAGATTCCCTAAGCGTTGTGCAGGCACTGTCATCAGCAAGGTCGTCTAAAAACAATGTAATCAACGTTCTTTTAAAGGTTATAATGACTGAATATGCCTCCAATTTTGAAATAACTATATGCTGGGTACCAGGTCACTGTGGGATCCCTGGCAATGAGACCACTGATTGAATGGCTGGTGCTGGTGCTCTCACGAGCGATCGCGCTTCTTAGCCGACGAACCAATGTTTTTTTTTCTTCTGTAAAATGTCGGGAGCTCTTGTTATATCACGTGTAATCATCCTGGCCCTATACACCGGTCATCTCCGTTGCCTTTGGTTTTGCATCACTTACTTTTACTAACAGGTTTTAGTAATTACGGTCTCATCAACCATTAAAATAACTTCTTTTCTGGCGCTCTTTTTCTTGTTGGCCTTGCACCAATAAAGACGAACCATCATCATCATCACTTTAACATGTGTCTTTATGAGTGCCTGTTCACGGCTTCAAGTGAAAATGTAGCGCGGTAATGATCAGGACGGTGTCCAGACGGATCCGGTTCTATTCTGGCGGTGTTGCAAGCGTTGAGTGGAACTCTATGTTCAATATTCCTACGGAGCCGTCGGTGCATTGGGAATCGTTTATTTCATCAGTGGGAATACTTTATTTGTTAAACATTAGACGACACGATAAAATGTCGGTGGGTGTGGTGAAATTTAGACAACAATACGATTATTTATTTTTATTGCTAATCCTTCGTTCCCGTTGGGAAAATAGTGTCGTTAACTTTATTTGCCTTTCTTCTGAATAGCGCAAAACCCCCAGTAGGTAGAACCACACATGTGGCAGGGGCACCTGCTGGGACATTTTTTACGGTGCCATGTCCCACGGCCGCACTATAACAGAAACAAAAGGTATTGTTAGTCACTGTATAAATTCCTGGAAAATAAATACTTGTACAAATGCAGCTGCTGCAATTTGTCAACTTTATACGAATTCCAAGGCTTCTCTAAATTTTTGTAAGTACCCTTAGTTCTACGCAACTCACATATAATGTTAACGCAAATGTTTAGGCCGCTAAACATTTGAGGTTCGTTGAAGAATAATTGGTACCTGGAAGAACATCTGAGAACATGGGGTGCGAGCAGCTGGTATTCCATGACCAAGACTTCTAAGCGCGAACATATTTGGACGAAGCGCATGTCCCTGTCCTTCATGTCCTTCGCACAAATATTTTGCGCTTAAAAATCTAGATCCATGAACATCGCAAGCGACAGAATACGTAGAGGTGATATAGGAGGCTGAAAATAAGAAATCAATCGAAAACCTGTGCGTGTAGACTCACGTATATTTCAATATGCGTGAATTCTTCCTTTCACACTCCTCTACAACGAGAACGTTTTACATTTCGCAAAGAAACCGTATTATTGTGTTGATTAAAAAATTCAAGATGCTAAGTAGCAGTTACCAGAAAATGTAGGGTAAGTGGTAATTTTTTATCATTGAGCTTTAAGCGTTCCACAATCATTTACGTTGAGCAGAAAAGTTAATTGAGCAAGAAATGTTGCCATGAACCATGTTTTGGGTTTGTTTGTTTATGTTTTGTTTTTGCCGACCGTCTGCGCCGGGCTATGTTATCTGTGTTATCCGTCGGCCATATGAACCGCATGTTCTATTCTTTATGCCGCACTTGTTATCTCCTTTGATAGGGAGAGTGTCGCGATCTAATGTCACCAGATCGCAATAATCTTCTATTATCTGCAGTGTTCTGGATGCAATTCGCCTGTTCGAGAAGCCCTCGCGCCGACAGATAAATGACCGCAGGTCGGACGCCCGGCATTCGAGTCGGCGACGCTCGCGTGGGCACTGTCACTTTGTTGACTGCTGCTTCGCCGCCTGTGTATTCTTGTAGTTGTTAGGGGAGCACAAGTTAGCTACAATAAACTTGTTTTCCTCGAAGAAAACTGCGTCATCTTTGGCTTCGTGACATCTGGTGGAGGTGCTGGGTCCATGCACATGCACCCTAGCCCTCTTAAAACCGACAGCAAGCCCAACTCGTGTCAGCCGCCGACAGCAAGGTCCTCAGCGAGTTTGGACTGCTTCGGGATAAAGTGAAGAAAGAAGACGTCGTGAAGACCACCATGATCAACGCAGGCACAATGACCAGCGCTTCTAAAGCTGCCCTCGTTCTTCGACAACCCACGGAGCCCCATCATTCCATGGGTAACGTGCGGAAGACCCGAAGACTGGTTGGAACAGGTCGAACGGGTCAGGCTGTTTAACTGATTGAACGACGCGGAGACGCTGAGACAAGTGTTGTTCTACCTTCACGACTCAGCACGGATCTGGTTCGAAGACCATGAGAGCTCCCAAGAGTCTTAGAACGATTTCAGAACACATCTTTTAACGACGTTCACCACGGTTGCACGGAAAGAGCGGACCGAGTATAGCTGCAGACGCGGACACAACAATCTAACGAAAGCATTGTTTTGTTCGTCGAGGAGATGTAGAGGCTTTTCAAGCATGCTGACCCTTGCATGGCTGAAGAAAAGAAGTTACGGTTCCTGATGCGCGTTGTGAAAAAGGAACTGTTTGCTGGACTTGTCCGCAATCCGCCCAAAACCGTCGCCGAATTTGTGACAGAAACCAGAACAACTGAGAACTCCCTCGAAATGCGTGCTAAGCAGTATGACCTAAACTTGGTTGGCGCGGCAAAGACGAACTATTTCGACACCATGCTTATTCCAGCAGACAGCCTACCCGAGCCGCGCAGTAGTAAAGGAGGAGCTGCGGAAACTTCTCAAAGTCAAAGTGAGTTTTATTAAGAAAGAAGTGAAACAAGCGCTGGGAACTTCAACGACGCCAAAAGCACCCTTCGAGCCGGAAGCCATGGCTTACGCGGCTGCTGTCCGTCGACCGCGTCCGCCTGCTCCCTATCCTCCCGAGGCTAAATACAGTCGTCCGCTGTCGCCGGCCCGACCACCTGTGGTGCAACCCCCTCTCCGAGGAAGCCCGACGTGTGGCGAATGCCAGATAATCATCCGCTGTGCTACCACTGCGGAGAGGCCGACCAGATCTACCGTTGCTGCCCCTTCAAGACGATGGGTTTGCGAGGGTTCTCCGTCGATGCACCACGCCCCCATCCCGGCCAGCGCCCTACTGAAATCAAAGATTGCCTGTCCAACGCCAACCGAGTTCCAGCGTTCTAGAACCGTTCGACGTCACCCTACCCATACCGATCGCCAAGCCGTCGAAGCAACGCAAACTTCACGCGTGGGAGTTGCCCACGCCCACGTAGGGCAAACTAAAAACTGCAACATTTGGAGGTGAAGTTGCACGACGGCAGACAAATGAAAATCATCCAACGGCGCAACGACTCGCCGAAGACCATGATTCACGACATGTCCTCAACCCGATGACCCGTTCCAACCTGGACGTAACTCCCGAACACGACCACAACGATACGACGCGACGCATACCCAAAAGGACAGAGCCTGACGCTGAGAAATGATCGACAATTACGACGCATAGTGCCCGACCGCCAACACGCACAGATACCACGCTCCGACGCACCCGAAACCCGAGGAAAGCGGCGTCCGACGTCCAGTTGTCCATCGACGGCTTTGACGTAGTCGATTGATTGATTGTAGGGTTTAACGCGCCGACGCAACGCAGGCGATGAGTCGCGCCGTAGTGGAGGGCTCCGGATTAATTTTGACCACCTGGGGATCTTTAACGTGCGCCGAAATCTCGTACAAACGGGCGTTTTTGCTTTTCGCTTCCATCAGAAAAGCGGCCGCCGCGGCCGGGAATTGAACCCGCGACCTCGTGCTCAGCAGCGCAACGCCTTAGCCACTGAGCCACCGCGGCGGGTGGCTTTGACGTAGTCACCATCACCGACACGGGATCTGACTACTCAGTAATGAGCGGGAAATTTGCGTCTAAGCTGAAGAAAATTACGACAAGTTGGGACGGTCCGCACATACGCGCAGCCAGAGGCCATCTCGTGGAACTGCACATCGCGCGACACTATAGACGGCATTACGTACCCTGCTGCGTTCGTCATTTTTCCAAATTGCTCTCGCGATGTAATTCTTGGAATGGACTTTTTGATGGACAATGGTGCAATAATTGATCCGCAGACAAGGTGGACAACTTTTTTATCCGATCACTCCATGACGCCAGTACCGGACCTCGAACACCGTTCTGCTGTAAGGATCGCGCACGATCACGTCAGTCTGCCACCCCGCGCAAGCTTGATGGTCACCGTCTACTGTGAGAATGCTGCTCCTGACATCGAAGCTATCGTAGAGTGTGACTAAAGTTTGCTTGTCTGTCGCAAGAGGCGTTGCGCGCTTTGGGCAAAGAAAAAAGCACGTTTTGGTCACTAATTTCACCGTGGAGTACCAGCATGGCCGTGACTGCCACGCCTTCGGTAAGGGGAAAAGAACTGTATTTACAACACATCACAACCAGAACTCGTGCGGTCGCCGCAATTGTTCCTCGTCGTTCTCTTCTACCAACATCTGAGATCACTTTGTCTTCGGGGAAAAGCTTCAACAACCTCCCCCCGCGGCGAAAAAAACAAGGATGCGGAGGGGATAGTCCCAGGCCTTTGGGTCTGCACTTCCACCAGCGCGGTCGTTTCCGTCATGGTCCGTTTCCAGTCATTTCAGGCAAACGGTCGCCTCGCTAGCGGGTTTTGCGTCGGTATTTCCAGGTATGGGTAAGCGTAGGGAAATAAGTTTTACGGTTGCCATCGCTGGAATGTTCTTTCGCCGGAGATAGCATGCTGCCGCGGATTGCATGTTTCTGCGGATGCCTGCCAATCACGGCATGGGTAACGCGAATTTTGGTCCACGTTCATGTGTCGGCGCGGAGACAGCTTGTGAACAAATGTTGCAATGGAGCTAATGCCGTTTTTATGTCTTGTCGGCCCTTGTAGTATTTGGTTCTTCCACCTTCGGTTAGTTAAGGCTTCCTTCGATGCGTATATCTTTGTGTCAGGTGGACACTATAACTTTCTTGGAGACACGTCATTGGCAAAGATGGCTTCAATTCTGGCTCGGTTGTGTCTCGTTGACGAATCTTGATTAAACCAGTGAATCATTTGCGCGCAGGCCACTTTATCATTCTTGCTATCAGGAAGACGAGAAGTTAACTTGAATGTTGAATCCTTCCTTTCGCTTGCTACTGGCTGTTTCACCGTAGGTTGGTCTGGGGATGTCCGACACAACATTGGGATTCGGGCACTTCTTCGCACGCATATCCTAGTCTTCCTGTTCAGGTTTGACGGTAGCTGTCGGTGGAATTTTATGGACATCAGTGTCGTTGCTTGAGTTTTCGATAGCATTCAGTGGGGGAAGTCACATATATGATTGTGGTTTCAAGAGGCGTGTCACCTTGAGAAGCGTCACCGCGCCAACTGATGTTTGGTTGTTCGGCAGCAGAGCTGTTACGGTGAGATGGGACTCGTTCATATCTGCGACACACTGCATAAAGTTCACCTCGTGGGAACTGCGTCACTTGTTTCAGTATGGGTTGCCAAGTTACGATGACGTCACAGAACTCAAAAGTGTCCATAAACTCTTGCTCAGCGTGGGCACCAGTGAAAATTGGTTCGATTTTGCTGTCGATGTTCCGTAGTTGGCTGGACTCGTAGTTAAGGCGTTCGCTAATGGTAGAAATTGGTTAATCCGTTGTACTCGTGTTCACAATGGCAGCCTTCGCTAGTTAGATCAGTCTCGTTATAGTAGAGCGTTGAACACTTCGTTTTCGGTACAGCTAGTAGGCTTCGTTCGGGATTCGGTCATGGTGAGAGCGGTTTCAGTTCTTTTCAGACATTGGTCGCAACCGCTGAGGTACATAGGTAGATACCATCGTTCGTTCATCGAGGGTTCCGGCACCACTATGTCGCGACTACAACACCTTCGATAAGGGGAAAAGAACTGTATTCACATCACATCACAAGCAGAACTCGTCCGGTCGCAGAAATTGTTCCTCATCGTCCTTCTACCAACATCTGAGATGACTTCTTTGTCCTCGGGGAGGAGGAGGAATGCCCTTGTTATCAGAGGGGGCATGAATGCCCTGTTAGGGAAGGAAAGGGACATGAAGGAAGGGAGGGAATAATCGAAAAAAGAACAATGTTCGAGGTTCAATCACCTGAAATGGTGGATAGCATTGTAAAGTCCGTGAACATATAGTTCGCAGAAATCGTGAAAAGATAGGTGCGACGATTTTTAAAGGTGTCGGTCCAGGTTATTACAACAGCATGTAAAGACCACTGGTTAGTGCGTATTCAATAGCTTTCTCAGGCACTGAGGGGTCCTCTCGAACGCGTTGCAGGTCCGCTTCTTCATCTCCGGGTGGGGAACTGAGGTCCAATAGTGGCTCGCGATCGGTCTTGAAGTGCTCACAGTGCCATATCAAATGGTACAGGTTAGGGATACACTTCTCGTCACAATATGGGCAGCGTTGGATGTGCGAGCTGGCTCCGTGGGAAAAAGTTTCAACAAGCATCTAAACAAGGGCGCTGGAGTTGCGTTCCTCGAAGAAATGCAACGAACAAGTCAAGTGATCGCGGTCGCAAAGTTTGAAAGCGCACGCGCAGATACTTTCAAGCTGCCGCATCCTTTGAACCACCCGCGCAAATTTCACATGGTTCGGACGAACGTTAGAGTTAAGTATACTACAAAGGAAACTGTGCCTTGTAAGCCATGTCGTAGGGGTTTGTGGGAAGACCACCGCTTATGACTTGAGCTTGGCATGACAATTGGATTATTAAGCGGTTTTAGGGATTTGCTTCCTCCACTATGCATTACCACGGCTACAAGCTAAAAGGAAGCCGAAATCCTCCCTGTTCTGTGGTAGCGGGGTTCAGTGAAACAGCAGGCAGTTCGTGATCATACCTGACGTTGGTCATGCCGCACTCGAAGGACGTATGACTGATCGGGTAATATGCCGTCGCGAAATTTGTAGCTGACGAAAAAAAGAAACAAAACGTACTTCGACGAAGACAAGATACGACAGATCCGGGCGCCTGTATCCGCCCTGTCTTGTCATCGTCCACGACTGTATAACGCCACGTTTTTTTTTCCTTCAAGTACAAACCAACTCGCTCAGCAGGAAGTTTTGTTAAACTGTAGTGACGGTCGGTGCACTGGTTCACCACAAAGGCGCCGTTTTCATAGGCATGCTCAAAAAACCTTCGAAACTCTTCAAACAACTTATATTGTATTTTACCATTATTTAAAGTCTTAGGAGTCTCTAATGAGTTTCCCCCAAATATTATGATTATTCGTAACTACCACCTTGGCTGCGGGATAGCAGGCTCAACCGTTCCGGCAAAAATACGCTTTAATTCCCTGTTCCTTAGTTTCAAAACAGCCTGTTTTATTTTATCCTTACGTAATTGCACACGGTTCTTCGCTTTTTTGTGGTACTTTGCCTATATTTGCGGTGACTAAAAAATTTCGATACAAGCCAGTGATAATACTAAGGCATGATGTAATGGCGGCCCATGACGACACAGACGGCCTTGATGTCAGCCGCATAGACGCTAGCGCCAGATTCCTCTCTAGTGTATATTGTAAGAAGCTCTATGGGACGAACCACGCAACCAGGACGGAGACGAATGACCCGAAGGACGAAGAACGTGGATCACGCAGTGTGTGCCGCACTTCTGGCATTTTTGTGAACTTGAAAGAACAAGATGCTTGCTTTCATGAATGCCTGGTTTTGCGTTTCCTCTCTCAGGCGTCTCTACTCGCCGATGGCGGTTTCTATACATGTCTCTGGCGCGAGATCGACATACTGCCCTCTCCGTTACAGTTTCGGAGGAGTGTCTCGCGCAGCCTCAGAAAGCCGGCGCTTCACCTCTCACTTCCGCGACACTCTTCTCGTCCACTTTCTTTGCAGTCTTCCGTCTTCCCATCATTCGCCCAGTTACGATGCCGCCGCCCAACCACGGTAGCGGCTGCCGAAGTGCATCCCTGTTTCCGTTCAAAAGGCATCCCTCTTGCCGTTCTTGATTAATGTTGACCTGTTGCCTGCATTCGTGTCGTTGTCAAATGGGTGACTTAGCTGCATTTTCAAATTTCTTTAGCGCTAAAACGTCAGGGAAATATCGTTATCAATGAAGTTTCAGGCGACTCCGGAGAAATTCGTTCCGTAATCATGTGCGCATTAAATATCTAAATAGTAAAATATTTAAGAACCCATCAAGCTGTACTCTCAGTTTTCGAGATTTGAGTGCAAAGTGTTGTCACAACAAAATTGCATATAGAAGCCTCTATGTTGCCCAAGTTCATTCCGGAGTTCCCCTAAGATTTTGTTTTTTAAAATCACTACCTGAATTCCTGGCCTGCCATACCTGCCATACCTATCATGCCTGCCATACCTATCGCCTGCCATACCTATCATTACAGCGTTGGCGTAACGTCAGGTGGCCTGTATAAAGAATTACCTGCTTAATCGCCTTTGTCTGTATACATTAAATTCCCTTTACTGTACAACCAACCTTATAAAATTTGCTGGCGTTGTGTTACATCATCTCGCCGATTATTCCATGATAGTGTAATTTTTAGTGCCGGAATGTTTGTCGGCCGCAGTGTTTTTCGGCCCTTAGCAGGAGCTTGGGCGGTGGAATTGCCGGCATAACCAGCCAGGCTAACCGCGCCTAATACAAGATAACAACAACCACCACCACCACACGTCGTCGCCATCGTTATCCTTGACAAGAAGATCTTGCAGTACTGTTAAACTGGCAGCGGTTCCCTAAAAGCTACAATGTGGCCGCACTGCCACTCCAACCACCAGTATCCTAGGCTGAAGACTCGGTCGAGGCAGATGCGCCAGCATGGTCTTTCTACCGCTACCTGGGCCGTATGGCCGGGAGGCTACAGGGGGTAACAGGCCGCTCTCCCGCAGAAATGCCTGAAGAACGAGCATGTTAGCGGCTTCCAGAAACGCTGCCATGTGCCGGCACTGCCAATTGAACCCCATAGTATCCCAGGTCCAAGTCGTGGTATAAGTAGGTGTGGTCGCAGGTTGTTTCTACCCCTACCTGGACCCGACTGTTTGGATGCCCCGGGAGAAGCAAGAGGCTTCGGGACGTCATCCTGCGGACGTGCCGGCAGAACCAGTAATGGTGCTTGTGCAGCGAACGTCTCCCCTGTGTAGGAGCTGGGGTGGTCCCATTCCGTCTCCCGTGGCAGACGACAACTGCCATCATTGAGGCACCACGGATTCCCTTTGCGTCATTCTTTACCACGAACTCTTCTAGAAGAGGATGGTTACATGGAGCAGCAACAACGCAGGTTGTGGTTGCGTTAGAAGGTTGCACTAATTGTGTTCTTGGCGCTCGTCACGGTCTTCCCGCTCATTGGAAAGAAAGTGCCACTGCTTGCACTCCTACTAGGGCAGAACGCAAACCTCCTCGGATTGCACTCTTCCATCCGGGTCCCGACACACGAATAGGGTGGTGCTCTCTTCAGGATGAGCTGCTGGCCCACATGATGCAGGCCTACCGGTTTAACCAGCGCCGGTGCAAACAATCTGGCAATATTGAACTCCGCTTGATCACTGGGACCTGATAACGGATCCTGTGCAGAGGCGAAACATTAAGGCCACTATCCTCCCTAGCGGGAGAGAAGTGTTTTGGAAATAAAGATAGGTGTAGGCAGGGGGTGGTAGCGGGGTGAAACAGAAGATGAGGCGATGCCCACTGCCTTGATTAGAGGTGTGTCTGCGTCGTGCTTCCCCAATTGGGTTCGCCCACGCTTGCCCACTTTTAATATGTCCACGTGACCTTCCACGAAGAATTTATACATGCGGAGTGTTTTAGGGCGCAGCTTCCTGGCAGTCGTTACCTGGTTTTCGCGGCGGAGGCGACCGCGTAACTTAGTGACCGAACGCAGCAGCAACGGCAGAAAGAATACGGACAAGCGTCTAGGTGAGGAGGAGGGCGACACGCCCAGCTATGGCGTCATTTCTCTCACTGCCTTCCCCTCACTCTTGTTTAATGCGGCACCGCCAAAGGGCGCCCTCATTAGATCCAGTCCTGCTCGCCGCTAATACAAATCACGTGACATTTGCAGGACAGTTCAAACACGATTTGCAACAACACGCTCGCTGATTCCCTGCGCATGCTAACCGGAACTACGTTACATTTGTGCGGGAGGTACCAGCATGATTAGCTACAGCACGCTGGCCGGCGGCGGCGACACGGTGCGAGGCAACAGCACAGTACCGCTTATCGCCGTGTTTTCGCCGATCACGCGATCACTTCGTGAGACCACAGGACAATGGTGAGGCGCAGGAGATATGTGCCGGGAAGACTGCAGGTGGCGGTGCTCCCAAGTTTCGCATCAGGGAGTGTAGTAATCGTCAGTGCAATTTTCTACCGTAGTCTTTTCGTATTGTTTCCAATCTTCCTAAAAGCGTTTTAGTGCTTCTACCGTGTTTGCGTCTTCAATCGATTTTTTGGTCGGGACATTTTTTGCTTTCAGGTTTTGAAATATAGGCATCCATTTTTTTTTCTTCCATTCATCTTGTCCAAAAGCCAGTTTTTACCTATCTTGTTCCCTGAACGCGTTTTTGTAATTGTCAATACCATTTTAATTTCGTTATTCAACCAGCGCTCAGACATCTCGTAAGTTTGTAGTGGCATAATTGCTCGACTTCTTTAGTTGTTATCAAGTCAGATTTTTTGTTGGAATTCCAATTTCTGTCTTCACATTTGTTTATTTTAGGACACCGTTCTACTCATTGTAGGTCATACTTATTGTAGGGCGCCGCAATCATCACTAGACTATAAGTTTGCGATCGTCATCATCAGTTACTTTGCCAAGTTTCGGTAGCAGTGGGTAGCCAAAGCAAAATACATGCTTCCTGGGCTGGCGAGTGAGCATTCCTGTTGCCTCTTCGACCTTCAGAACATACGTGCTACGTTTAGTAAGGCGGGAATCTAAAGAGGGGCCACAATTTAACGATCAAGGTCCAAGGGGTCATCTGAGGGAGGGTACCAAAAAGGCAATTCATGTTTGAGAAGCATCGGCGCACCGCAATTTAACCGCCATTTTGTCAAACCACGGTGAGCCACAGCGGGCACCAGTGGTCTAGCCTCCACAGGACCAAAGTTTCCCCTGAACATGAGTTCGAGGGCAACAGTGCCCCAAGGTAGAGCCACAGCCGAACCGAACCTGTGCGCTCCCGACCTCCGTGAATACTGTCGCCGCAATTCCTTCCCGCACAGGTGGATGCCGTCGTTGACAGAACGTGCTACTTCATCCGTTACGGGACTGGGACGTGGAAACATCACGGCACCATACGGTTGCCCCTTGCGCGCAGCGCTTCCATAAAGCCGAACACACACACATTGCTAGGACCACCAAGCGAGCCTAGGACATCTTGTCTAGGAGCACGAGGCGTTGCTAGTAGTACCACGCCCAGACTAGCACCCATTGCTTTTCACGCTTTGGTATCTACTGCAAATCTTATTTTGTGTCCTGGGTATAAATTTACAACATCCTACATTAAAGGTGCATTTAAGTGATTTGTAACATTGTGAGATTACTTGTGAGGCCTGGTTTCGACAACTCTATGTGCATTTACGCGACTTAAGCGATTAAGATAATCAATGTAAAAGTGATTTCCTCCTTTCTGCATTATCCTTGCCCATTCCCTATGATGTTTCGTGTGACGCTTACTCGAGCAGGCTTGGCTTGACTGCTTGCCGACCCTCCGATAGAGTTAGTCGGCCCGCCGCTCGCGATTCATCGCAATTTGTTCGCTCAGTGAAAACTGATCCACGACAAGGTTTGTTTCCGCAAGAATGTGGCTTTCATATGTGAGTGTGTACTGTATTAGTCTTCGTAAAGTTAAAGAAAGTCTACTTGAAGTCAAAAAAGCTTTGCACAAGCTTCGCTGACGTCGCTTTACTAGAGCTGTAAGCTCCTCATGCCCGTGAGGTTGGTACGCTAGTAGAAAATATAAGATAATTGAAGGCGGGAGAAATGTCAGCGAAGATAAAAGATGTAATAAGGAATTGAAATCAACCGTAAGATTTATTTAAAGCGTAAAACAAAGTAATTAAAATCACTTTTTGCGCAGGGTGAACTAGCACAGCGGTCAGCAGCACGACCACATATATGCGATCGCCTCTCTTGCGCAATGAACGCAGTTGCTGGCGATAAGATATTCGCGGAGATATGAGGGACACTTACTCCACAAGCGGTATTTATGAAATACTCATCTTAAATGCTGCGGGTGCTGAAAGTAAACAAACAGCCTATACGACATACACTCAATATTTACTTCCCGGCCGGAGTGGAGGTTTGGCCGACGGTTCTGAAGCACTGGATGTTGTACGGCGCACGGTGGAGATTCGAATCCCCGATAACACTTTAGATGTTTTAGATGTCTTTTTATTTGTTTGTGCTTTTAATATGGCATTCACGGTTTTCCGCTCAACATTTATTGCTCTACGAGCAAGTTCGCAGACCATGCGCAGGCTACACTGCCGTGCTGGCTAGTTGTCATTGGCAGTGTGCTGACATAAGCACTGACAGCTTGGAGGCACAGCGTTGCACGAGCCGGCTGTCGGCCCGGGAAGCATACGCCTCTTACGACACCGGTACAAGCCAGGCAACATGCAATGATGGGGGAGAAGCGAAGTGCAGTTCTGCGCGTCCAATAACGCGGAGGGCGCTCAGCCACAACGTATGCTTGAGCTAGTGGACGTTGAGGGTCGTATCTGACCGAATGTACAGCCGACAATATTGCAGTAGCGCGGTATGCCGATTCATGGAATATCGACAATTCCTTACCAAAGATAATGTCGCATGCGAGCCGCTGTTGCACGGAAACAAAACTGCAACTTTTTTGTATTCCAATCTTTGACATTGCCAATCATATCTCACATGGAATACGCGTCACTCTTGTTAGTTGTTGCGGTTACCGCAGACTGCGCATGATACTATTTCTTCTTTCATGCTTTATAAATAAAATACTGTATTATCGACCGGATAAACGACGCAGGTGTGTTTGAGTCAGAACATGCAATGCGTGTTGGAAAAAAGAACGAAGACGGCATGCCAAGGGGGAACCTTTATCGCGAGTTAGTTATAAAGGAAGTGGAATAAAAGCGCGCTCAGAGCAGAGCCATGTCCTTGCGTCCTCAACATTCTAGTGCCGCGAGACCCGGGAGCAACGGACCAGTGGACTCCTAATGACGGCGGTGCGCGACTCCGAGCCACGCGAGGCCTGGGAAACTGCTTGATCCTTTAGAACGGCCACCGCCATATCTAGCTGCTCCACGCATCGCACCGACCTCCGGGAACCCGGAGATGACCAGCAGCAGCATCGTGGCCAGAACACCCTCCCTGTCAACGTTGAGCCTACCGAGGACAGCAAGGTCACGGCCCAGCGGGAAGGTCTGAGGGATATCTCCGACCAGAGATATCGGAACTCGCCAAAGCATCAGACTGCATGGGGGAA
Source organism: Haemaphysalis longicornis (assembly GCA_013339765.2). Lineage (NCBI taxonomy): Eukaryota > Metazoa > Arthropoda > Arachnida > Ixodida > Ixodidae > Haemaphysalis > Haemaphysalis longicornis. The sequence goes on from JABSTR010000402.1 coordinate 16,209, forward strand.
CCACCAACTCCGAAAATAAGAATGCTTAAACGGCTTCTTAAATCTCTTGACGAAACACTCGACGACATAAATAAGCTTTACCGACAGATACAAGATCTCCTCTACTTTGAAGGCTATGAAAAGGATTATGAAAAGTAAGACAAATACTTACACATCATTTTTCGTGTAAAGTGGTTACTCCAAGTTAAGATATGGAGAGAGAGAGAATAAACATTTAATAGAGGAAACGGTGGTGGTTGAGCCGTCACTCGGTGGGGTGGGTTCGCCTCAGTCCAGGTACCCTTGGGCCTTGGCTGCAGCCCTGGCACGGGTGACCAGAAAGATCTGGTCAGCGTGAAGGGAGCCGGTCAGCAGGCCTTCCAACTGCTCTGGGGAAGGGTTGGGATTGGGGGTAAGCGATGCGGTGTTTTGACAGGCCCACGCCATGTGGTAGGTAATATTAAGAGGGGCACAAGTGACAGGTGAGGGTGTATTGGGTAGGGGAGATAGGGTGGAGGATGGGTGCGTTGTAATAGGTATTTGTTTGTAATCGACGCCAGCTGCTTGCTTTCTCCTTGGTTAGTTTATGGTGAGGTTGAGGCAAAGTGAGGCGAAGGTTGCGATAACGGTGCAGTATGCCGTGATAATGTGATGGAACAGTGGGAGGTGGAGAAGGCTGGACCGTGGGTTGAGGGAAATGCCTGGTGTGGAAGGGTTCGGGCAGCAGCCCGAGCCGCCTAATTTCCCTCGAGGGACGAGTGGCCAGGAGTCCAGACGATGTACAGCTCGGGGAGGGGATTGCTCGATGCGAGTATGCGTAACACTGGAAGTGAGATGCGTCCACGTTGAATGATACGGCAGGCTTGCTGAGAATCTGTTATTGTAAGGTATTCGGAGCCAGTTGTAGCGGCGATGGCTATGGAAATTTCTTCGGAAGTGGTGGTTGATGTCGAGACAGTTGTGAGGGAGGTGAGAAGTGTGCCTTCTGAGTTAACAACCGCCAGAGCATGAGCCTGGCGTGAGGGGTAAAGGGTGGCGTTGGTGTAGCGAGTATCGGGGTGAAAGTTGAATTGTGATCGAAGATGCTTAACCCGGGAGAGACTTCTTTTCTACCTTGGTTTAGTTCTGGGTGCATATTGTTAGGAATTTGGGATAAAGTAATGTTGGACCGGATTGTAGATTGAATGCTCTGAAGGGCTTGTGAAGCAGGTGGGGTCAGGTATCAGAGGACCTGGAGGACCTGTCTGCCGGTAGCGGTAAGGAGGAGTCTGGTGAGGTGGCTGTTGCGTTGAGCTTCCAGGAGTTCTTCAAGGGTGTTGTGGATTCCGAGTTGGAAGAAACGACAAGTAGACGTTTGAGCGGAGAGGCCAAGTCCAATTTTGAAAGCTTTTCGAATCAGTATGTCGACTTTATCCCGTTCTTTGGGTTTGAGGGCGACGTATTGGGTGGAATATGTGATGCGACTAATTAAAATGCTTGAATTAGTCATATTGTATCGGCTTCTTTGAGGCGCTGACGTGGTCTGTGATATGTTTGATGAGATGGGTGAGTTGGGTGACAGTGGCTTGAAGCTGAAAACTGCAGCGCCAGAGCCATCTTGATGGAATTGGACTCCGATTATACGAAGGGTGTGCACTTTAGGAATGGTTGTGGAACCGATTTGTTGGAGTAGGATTGGGTGTGGGAACTGGATATCGCCGACGAGTTCGGTTGCGGAGGATAGGGAGTGCTAACTTGCTGGGGGCACACATGAGGCCTCGAGATCGGAGATAAGCGAGAATGATGTCAATGGCTTGTTGTAGGGTATGTTGTTGTGTGTCAGGAGATCCGGTGGTGGTCCAAATAGTTAAATTATCAGCGTATAGGGCATGGTGGAGACCCGGATTGGTTTTTAGGAAAGGTGGGAGCTTGAGGAGAGCGATGTTGAAGAGGAGGGGTGATATAACTGATCCTTGTGGGGTTCCTTTGGGAGGTGTGCGAAATGTGTCTGATCGAAGTGGTCTATTGCCAAGGGTGGCAGTTTGGTCGGTAAGAAAGGCCGGCACGTAGTTGTATGCACACACACCGCACTGGGTTTCTCGAAGTCCTAAGATGGCCTGATGTGTGACGTTGTCAAAAGCGTCCTTTACGTCGAGGGCTAACATAGCAGAGGGATGAATTTTGCTCAGGGGATTGATGACTTGCTCTCTTATTATTTGGAGAACATCTTGAGCTGAGAGGTGTGAGCGGAAGCCAAACATGATGTCAGGGAATAGGTCCTTGTCTTCAAGGTGAGTAGTGAGGCGGGTGTGAAACATGGTCTGTCTGTAAGGTATGGAAAATTAGCTTTATCTGTACAGAACTTAACATGCAGCCTTTTTCAACCGCTTCGCAAGTTGTACCTGTCGCAATATCGTGAAGCCCCTTGACTACCCACAGCTGCCGGTGATAAGGAATTAGATTATGCGGAGGGATAACTCGCAACGAAAATGGCACCAGCAGAACCCATCCCATTGTCAGCAATAGCTGTAACCCCTCCATTCCGCGTAGTCGTCGTCTCAGAGTGATTGCGTACTGTCACAAAGTGGAGAGCATGACCTCTCAGCAGAACCTCTTGAGAACCTGTGTAGACTGTTAAAATACCTCGACCTCTAAGACTAATTGCAAGAATACGGACTTGAACGGGCACAAGAAACGCAACATGCCGCGCTGAAGTAAAAGAAATGGAACCGTAAGGCAAAAGATGAGAGCCGCGCCTTTATATTTCACTGGACTACAAACACTGTCAGTCTGGCCAAAACCAACTGGGTATTCGACGCATCGAAGGTGATATTTGCAAGAAAGGGACAGCCACGGCATACGCGAACTCGGTCACGCAAATGTAGTGAATCACCCCGACCTGTAATGACCAAGTGTTTTACACCTTCCTACGCGCACAATTTGGGTGAACGTATGTTGCCTGCCCTAAACACGGCAATAATTAGAAAGGACATCGCTACTCGAAGCACGGTTGGAGAATAAAACGCCTGACTATTGGTGACTTACTACATTAACGGAATAAGCCAGAGTGCGGAATGCATTCTTATTTCATTTCGTTTGACTGTTTCCTCCGCAAGCACCCTCTGCGTATTTGCGTCAGCATCATTGTCTCGGCGGGAGGATGTTGCGAAAAACAAGGAGTACGGCATGCCAAGGAGGAAATCATCACCATGAGTTAGTAGAGAAGTAATATAAATAAAAGAGCATCCTTACAGAACCATGGCCTTTGGTCCTGTTCCTCGACAACGCAAACAAAATCAGAAAAATCACAAATTCACTTGCGTGTACCCTTCAGATATGGCTTCCATTTCACGTAAGTGCTTCCAGTTTTGTTGGACACATGCCCAGCTATCGGAACACAAGTTTGTATGCGCGTTTCTGTGCACAGAGCGCAACAGCCTTGTCTATAACACTCGAGCGGCGTGCCGCGGGCTGCACGGGCTACGCCTATCGGTGGCAACGATGTGATCCGGGGTTCCATATAGTGCGCATGTGCGCGTGCGCGGCCACCCTGACATGATCAGCTTGTCTTTGTAGGCGGTTTTGGCCGACGCTGTTACAGATGATGCTTTGGCCGCCGGGAGCGCTGTTGGCGGCACCGCTCGTGAGGCACCCGTCGCTGCTTCGTCATTGTCCCTGTCGTGCGTCTGCGCTCAGAAGAAAACGCCGCGTCATCGTTCTGTAAAACTGCAACGCGTAAGCGTGCGTTGCAGGCTGTGAGTTTATGCGCCGGTGTTTTTAGTCGGTCGACGGCGGCGGCAGCTGGATTTCCTGGAGCGGCTCTTATGGTTCAAGTGGCCCTGCTTGGAGGTGAATGACCGCACTGAACGCAGAGTGAGCGGATAGTTGTGCGCGATGATGGAGCGTATTTTATCGCAAACAGGGGAAAGAGCTTGTGGAGACCAACACTGTTACGATGATAAATTGATGACAGGACGAAATGGAATAATGTGATTAGGATAACTATGAGATAAAGTGAAAGTTTATATGTCATATCATTCGTTCGACCTTCACAGTACTTGAGCGATGACCAGCAGTCAACATACGTCGTATAAAAAAGCTCCTGGACGCCACCACGGAATGAAAGGCCATTAGAGCGAAACAGCGGAAGATTTCGTATGAGATGACGACACTGCGAATTAAGGAGGACGAAAGAGATAATAAGGACTAATATTTGTGAATGAAGAGGAAGGAAAGTGAAACAACAGGAACAATAAGGAATTGGAAGACAATAACAGGAATCACTGAGTTAAAAGGGAAATCAGTTAAACAAAGTGGATAAATGAGCGAATTAGAGTGACTTAAATGGCATAAGGGTGCATGAAACTTAACCGGCCGATATGTAGGTGTACTAGGATGAATTGCGAAGGGAAAGAACGCAAATGAAATGGACCAAACTGAGGTCAGATGGACCGAAGGGAATTACGAAGACAAAGGAAATGGAGAGGAACCAATGACAATCAAGCCGTATCAGAGACATATCAATTGAATCAAGGTACATTGAGCTCAATCACTGAATTAAGGTGTATCGAAGTGAATTAAGAGGAATCAATGCATAAACAGGAACCGAAATTGAACTAATATTGTTTCACGGAAATCCCCAAGAAAGACAAGGAAATTTAAGAATAAATGTGAATTAGGAAAAGTTAGAGTAAATTAAATGGGGTGACAAATTGGCCCAGGTTAGTTGGGATGCAATTAACAAGTCTCAATGTACATCAAAACGGATTCCGAGTTAATTAGGAAGACAGGCACATAAATTAAAAGGAATAATTTGAATTTGTAAGAAATCAAAGTAATTTGGAGGGAAAGAATTGGCGAATGAAGGCGGAAAAATGTGAATTAACAGGAACCCAGTTGTTGAAACTGAACCACATGCAAAGACGACAGAAGACAGAAAATGAAGTGGGAATGCGAAATAAGAGAAAATAAATTAATGTGACCGATTTTAAGTATAATAAAGCGGGTACTCAACGAATCAAGCTGTGTCAAACTAAACTGACATGAATAAAACTGATTTAAAGCAACCAAACTCGAGTTCAGCTGGATTTACGTAAATTAGGATAGAGGAAAACTCAAATAGAAACAGATCAATATGAGTTAAGAATAATTAAGGGGAAATAAATCGCAGGAGAAAGGCTCTTAGGTTTATATCAAAACAAAAATAAAATGAAATGAAGTGAGTAACAAGAACTGAACATGAAGTAAGGTCCATCGAAGTTAGTTAGGAGGGCAAAGTAGATTAAGAGGTGTCCAAGCGAAATTAGAAGAATAAGACTAACAGGCTAAGCTTATATCAAAGTGAATTTGGAAGTATAAATTTGAAATAAAACAAATTAGGGCAATAAGATAGTGTAGGTGTGATCGAAATAATGGAACCGCATGTCAAAGTGAATTGCGAGCAATAACTGTGGGATCAACTGAATTAGTATGAGTCAGAGAGTGGAGGTGTGAGTGAAATAATGAAAATGAAAGTGATATTCGGTGTATGTGAGTGTTTGAAGTCGGTCACTCAGCAAATTAAGATACACTATCACAATAATAGAGTAGCCGAGTGTGCAAATACATGAGTTAGTCGGCAATATAAGCGGAGGAATTCAAGCGGGATGACTGAGCAAAATGTGGAGAACACTAAGTTCATCACGGCATTTATTTAAGACGATGAAATAAATAATAGAAATAAAAGAAATACATTTTAATAACGAGAACTTGAGTACGTAAGCAGAACAGACAGACTATGTGGTAATTCAAAAGAGAACCTGGTGCAAAGTAAATCTTTTGCATGTTTTCGATGCGTCACCACTCAGCCTGTCCCCATAAATTTGCGCTTCTAATACCATACGAGACGGTGCATTTGTAATACCTCTTATATATTCATTAAAATACTAGACTGAGGAACACCTGGAATATTAAAAAGTATAAAAGTAATCCTTTTGGTTAGTGCCAAAACAATGTGAAATGGAGGACCAGTAACACACTGGGGACACCCTTTCTTCGGAAAGGTGGTAACCTGATCCGCTCTTGCGAAGTGCTCTTGTTGCTGAAGACGCTTTCGCCGTCTCGCTGCGTGCGGGTATTGCATACAAGAAAAGCTGAGGGAAGCATTTATTTATACTTTTGATCAACCCACTGCCTATGCAGACATTTCTTCTCGATGAAGAAGAAAATAAATATTTTATTGATCAATCAAATAAATCCATCGATCAATCAATCACTCGACCGATCAATTAATCGATCGATTAATCAATCGATCGATTCATATCTGCTTCTTGAGCAGTCCTTTCCCCTCAACGGAGTTGACGGACAATGGTTTAATTTAACTAGCTCCTTGTCTGGCCCGTGTTGCTAGTAAGGACGGCGGTGTCTTGGAGAGTGTGGAGAGGGGTGCCAGGTTTTTTTCAAACCGACGGTGCGAAATCCCCCACGATCAATTTTTTTGCGTGGCAAAAACTTCACGTTGACGAAGACATCGACAGTGGCAATTATTGTTTATATTCAGATTCATGGAAAATGGGCAGCCCCCGTAATGACATCACTGACGATAACGGTGTCGACAGTAAGCGCGTAGGCTTTGACTAGCCGCAACGTGATATCTTTAGGTACCCTCCCGAGCAAAGCGTAGCTCCGACGCAGCTATCCGGGACGCATGGTCGTCCGTAGCCACGAAACTCATAGTATTTGTTTGAAGACATGGGGCACAAAGGAGTGCCGTTTTGGTAGGCCGTTTCGTTGTTGTCCAGGGTCCTTCCATAAGCTGTCTTGTAAGCTGTCAGGGTACTTCCATAAGTAGCCACAAAACTGCACCCTGGCCGTTCATGCAGATTTGAAGAAGTTAACGCCCCACTGTAGGTGACACTAATGGTTTGCATCAACATAAGGGCGCTACCTTCTGCGTGTGTTTACATATCGTTGATGTTGTGTGTACGGTGATGGACCCTCAACCGTCTACATCAACGCCACCTGTGAAACTTAGTGGCCCGCAGCCTTTCGGCCTTGAAGAAAGGTGAGTGAGTGGGCACCCGCTGCAAAGGGAGCCAAACAACGGGCTACCCAGCGCTGTCACTTTCCCACCGCGAGCGAAAAAGCGAAAATACAACAGCGGAGACGGCGGGAACGGAGAACCAGGAGGCGCGACAGCGAAGAAACCGAGGCTACCACGATGACGATGAGGCGTCCAAATCATCAGCAGCTGTAAAACAACTGCGGTCGTACGGCGCTGCCCAAACAAGTGGCGTGAAAATAGCCAGGATGAAGGACACACCCCACGGTGTAACCCCCTATACATCATACCAGCGCAAACAACACTGGCGTATCCCTTCGGGAATTAAACCGTAATGCTGTCGCCTTTGCATACGTTCTTGGGTAGCCTATAGATTTTGTAGGGGTGGAGGACAGCTAATAACCGCGTGCACTTTGTAAGCCGGATCCAACGACATGCTAGGCCCACCAATTACGCCAGATTAGGCGGAATCATGTGGTCAACCACCACCCCCAGGTCTACAACCGCCGTCGCACACTTTGGGAGGGACCCGCCGCGGTGGCTCACTGGCTATGGCGTTGTGACGCTGAGCACAAGGACGCGGGTTCGATTCTCGGTCGCGGCGGCCGCTGTAGAAATGGAGGCTAAAAGCGAAAACGGCCGTGTGGTCGAGATTTCGACGCACGGCAAAGATCCACAGGTTGTCAAAATTAATCCACGGAGCCCGCCACTGCAGCGCGCCTCATCGGCTGTGTAGCGTCGGCGCGTTAAACCTTCCAATCAATCAATCAATCAATGAATCAATCAATCAATCAATCAATCAATCAATCAATCAATCAATCAATCAATCAATCAATCAATCACAAACCAATCAATCAATCGATCGATCAATCAATCAATTGCTTGGGGCGGGTCTTCAACGCTCTGGACACACAACTAGGTGTAAGTCCGCTGTCAGCACTCTCACAGGGGCGTGACGTATAAGGGGCAATGATACACCTCGCAACTAGAACAGTGTGGAAAAAAGACATCACTTGTAGTAATCTCGTTGTCAGTCCTGTCGCACGGAAAGGGGCGCCCAAGCACCAATCATAAACCACTGGGTGAAACGGTGTTTGTGGAACTGGGTAGCACTGCACAGGCGGGGCTATGAAGACGCCGGAGAAGCTAATAACGCGTCGCACCCCCTCCAGACTCCTTCAAGCTCTGAATTCGCCGGGGTAGGGAGTGGCTCAACGACCATTAGTTCGTCCCACAGGCGGTTCCATTCGCGTTGCATAGCCTGCCACAATTGGTCTGGGCTGGCAGCTGTCAGGCCTGGTTCCTTGAAAAGGTTCTTCATACGTCCCCACACATTCTCAATCGTGTTCAAGTCAGAGCTCCGGGCAGGCCAGTCCAGTGTTGGTATGCCGAGGCTCTCCAACAGCTCTTCGACAACCCTGGCAGTGTGGACGGATGCACCGTCTTTTTGAAAATGGTAAATGCCGTCTGTGAACGGTCCGTCCAGCACGTATGGCAGCAGGACAGTCTGTATGACTTCCGCGTACCCCTCTGCAGTCATCCGACCGGTAACTCTGTGTAGTGGACCTAGGCCCTCGTAGCTCAGTGCTCCCCACACCGTGACAGATTTGCGGCCGCTGGAGCGCACATTGTAGATGTACTTTGGGTCATGCCTGCGTGGTAAGCGTATTAGAAGTAATGATTGCATGGAAGAACTTGCTTCTAAGCATAATGTTGAAGCCTTCAATTAAAAAGGCACGAAGGGAAGGTCAAACAGGTGTTGCTTCCCACATATCTTTCTCCTCCTAAGGCACTACGCAATGCCTTCCCCATTACGTCTCCAAAATCCCCCCTCCGCGTTCTAGCTTCCCTTCCTACCCACTCTCCCCCTTAATTCTGGATTCTCCCCTTTCCCCAACCCTGTGCGAAGTTAAACATTTCTACTACCATATCTATGTTCCTCTCCCGCCATATCTCCTAATGTCTTCGGCATCCTGTTTGCTCCCCTCCTGTACTTTCTTTTCCCCTTTCCAGCCCCCTTATCATCCCAGGTCCCACTTTCACATTTCCAATTGGCTACTTCCACCATACAATTTCCGTCCCTCTCCCCTGACGCGCCCCATCCGCTACACTCATTTCCCGCTTTTTCTTCCCTCATTATGTTTTTCCCTCAAACAATTTTTCCCCTCCTCCCTCTTCTGTTACACTGCTCTCCCCACACCCTCTCCATCCTCTAACCCCTTCATCAATGCAACTGGTCTCTCCTCTCCCTCATATTAGGTTACTCCAATCGCACCCAATCGCATTCCCGGTTCATTCCTAGTTATTCCCTCCCCATTCCCTTCCCATTGCTTATTTTCCCACTATCGTTTCCTTTTACCTGTTCTCACTCTTTACGTGTCCTTCTTCCGTTCCGTTCCATTCCTTCTGCCTTCTATGCTCCGCTTCCCCTCACCACTTACCCACCCACCAATTCCCAGTGGGTCAGTAGCCCGCCATTGAGCAGGATCACCACTAACGTTACTGCCTAATAGACCAAAATATAATTGTCGACTGTCAAGGTAGCGTTTAAGTATACTTGTCATCTTTCTGGCATGGAAGTATCTTGCCATGGAAGCAGGAAGTTGCGTTGCAATGAAATAAATAGCATGTGTATTTGATAATGTAAAATATGCTCCTCAAAGGTCAGCATGCTGGGAAGATGCTTGAATAGCGGTTCTTCGCACATAAGCTACACTTGCCTCCGGTGCGGGCATACTACCGTGAATATTTCACTCTGCTTGTATTTTTGAATATAACACGCCATGAAAGTTTCACCTACCGACTTCTGTCTGGGCGCCACACTCGTGCTTGCTGGTCTAAGTACGTGCTGAAGCTCGATTCGTCGCTGAAGATTACGGACCTCCAATTCTCTGCCGTCCAATCTTCGACAACTGAAGCGAACTCCATGCGTTGCTCCCGGTGCGACCTTTCCAGGAGCGTCTTTTGCGCGGCTATTCGGCTCTTCATGTCCGCGTCGTACAGCCTACGCCGAAATGTTTTGCCGGAAACTTCTAGGTGCAGTAGATCCCGAATTTCCCTCGCGCTGAGGAATGGGTCATCTACAGCAGCGGCGACGATTAAGAGGTACTCCTCATGAGTGGTAGCCCTTTGTTGTTCACCGCGCACAGCATCCTATAAGGCGGCCTTCTTCGTGAAACGCTCGTAGAATACAATTAACTGTGGGCAAAGGACGCCCTGTTGCCGCTGAAATTGCCCTCTGAGACATGGTACGCCCCGTGTGCACGATGGCTTCGCGTTGCTGCAGCGTCAAGCGCGGCGCCATCTTCACAAGCTTTCTGAAGCTCTTTCTTCGCGCGCAGCATTTCAACATTTGTGCTAGTCATCGTTGCTGCGCGTTCACCATAGGCGTATCGATGAGGTTGCATTGTGCTGAGTCATCTCATTGCGTGCTCCTGTCAGCCTAAGTGCGGGACAGCGCACCCCGCCACACCTACCTCGCGTCCTCACGCATCCTCCGTTTAAACACGCAAATCAGCGGTCTTCTCAACCGCTGGAGCATGTGCCCTCTATGGGTTTTCGCAGAAAGCAAAACTATATCAGCCTAACTACAGCCAAAGCGCGGTCTAACAAAATCTGATATAAGGAAACCCGATACAGCTAAAACTCCTGGCTTCGTCCCTCCCCAGGTTTCATGTTAGTGGAGATGACCAGGGTTTTTGTTACGTTGACTACCACTACTATCATTACTGCCTTTGATGCTACAACCACTACAGCTCACACTAATTTTAGGGTATTATCATATTACCTATTTAATTACTACTGCGACTGGTACTAGTACCAATACTAACTCCATGACTACCATAAATACTGCCACCACGAGTGTTGTACGCAGGATTTCGTTTCGAAATTTCTAGCCGTATCGACTAAAACATAGAGATGCGTAAGACAGTATCAGGGCGGACAAGAAAGTTAAAATAAACGGTAAACTCTAAAAATATGTCCCAAATGCAGTAACGTGTTTCAGAATTCCGCGTAGTGTCGAATGTCGCTCATTCAAGCGCAGCCTATCGGACTTTTATACACACATGGGAAGGCCGATTACCAACATGGAGACCATATATGACTATAAAGCCACCTGCAAGCTTGCCCGCCAATTAGTGAGCCGGGCTCGCCTTTTGAGGGATGCCGTTCAATGGGCACCCCCATGCGGTAACAGGAGAAAATGAGAGCAGGGTAAGGGGGCATGTTCGAGCTGGCGCGTTCATGAAAACTAACAGGGATGTGCATCTGTCGACGGAACAAAAAACATTTGTGTGGTTCCAACCTTTATAGCGTCCTGCACAAGTTGAACAAGTTGGAAACCGACGGAGGCAAGAAAAATTGTTTCCGTTTTTTTTATTTCTTGCACTTTTTGTTTCGAGTGGAGTTCCGCCTTTATAAACTCCTTTTGAAATAAACATTAAGGCCATAGGGTCCCGTATGCTATCCCTGAGGAGACATGAAGACAATTGCCTGAATAGTCATCGATGCAGTAAAGATAGACACAATACATTTTGTCTTGTGTTATCTTTTTTTGTACTACAGATTTTCACGTTTTTTGTTATTTTAGCCTCTATCTAAAAAAAACAAACTTGTCTCTCTATATAAATATTCATTATTTGACAGAAAACTTTGCCTAGTAATTACTGAAATCATATCATAGTTTCGATAAGCCATCCCGCCAAATGTCTGAGTCGCCCACGCATATCGCTCAATCATCCATCCAAACTCACGTCGAAACATTTCCATTCAATTTTCAGTTAGGCGCCCATTTTATTTCACTTGATTTTTTATTGGTTTTTCCTAATTTACTTCGATGGCGAAATGAAATTGTTTTTTCTTAAATTAACAGCTATTTCAACTTTTTTACGGAATAAACATGGCTTAGAAACGAAAATGTGCGCGTCAAGGACAACGCAATAAAGAAGGGACAGCACGCGCGCAGTCTCACAACTAGCTTTATTTAAAAAACGAACATGACTATATACCATCAATTGCACATGTGCACAAAGCAGCCAGCTTTTGCTCTTTTCTTATCAATGCACAACATGTTCAAAATTCAACTCACTTCCATACGACGTAACAAAGGCCTCGCTCACACAATTTGCACGGTTTTTACGAATAAAAAAATGGCTGGCGATTACGATACTCCCTAATGGATATTTGGGCGCAGCAGCAGCATTGCGCTGAGGCAGCACTCGCTCGTGGGGTCTTTCTACAGCAGCGTTGATGAGCCTATGGGTCGGCGGCGCGAAGTGAGTCTCAGGAAGGGGCCGCGAACTGCGCTTAAGCGAACGCGCATCATAGTCACGCGCACGCCCCCTCCCATTTTCGCCAAGTGTTGCGCCGTCGAGCGCCTCCTGCGGGCATGATATGCAGATTTGCATTGGCCTCCCTCTTTCCACCACCGCACACTTTTAGGAGAGCGCTGGCTGGCGATACCGCCATCACGAACCGCCCTTCCATCCCAATTTTCGCGGCAATTACCTCCTTTGCTTTCTTTCATAGTTCGCTTTCTTCTTTCACTTGACATTGGTTTAATACTCTCGCTTACGCGGACCAACGCGGCTCTCAGCCCAAAAAGCCCATTAGGCACAGAATACTTTTTTTTCTGTTACCAAGGGGCTGGGGCCTAAAACTTCTACCAACTCGCGGGCGACTCGTTCCCGGCTTCTGCTCAGCACTTTTGTTTCATTCAACAGCGGCTGACATGGCTTGTGTTCTGATTGAGGAAAAAAGAAAAAAAACGCCCGTGTGTATTTCGGCGCAAGTTAATCGAGATCCCACAGATTGTTAAAAATCTTCTCGGGAGACCTCCCTACGGCGCACTCTGGAGAGCCCTGCGTTGCGTCGGCGCGTTATACGCCACAATCAGTGAGAAACCGGCTTGTCTTCTTCGCAATCCCATTTCCGGCACTCTCCATTTTTTTGTTTGTTCGTGCTTGCCCTTTGGTTCAGTTTCGCTTTTAAGTGCAACACCGGGGTTCTAAGCGACCCTGTCAATCACGCGTCAACCGCCGTCCGTTTTCCGTCTTAATTCGCCCATTCATTCCCTTAGGGCGATGGCAAATTACTTTGATTTCTTACAATTTCCAATGGCGATTGGCCAAGAGAGAAGGGCGGCGAGTTTTATGGAATTTATGTGCCTCGCCTTCCTAATTAACTCGGACTCCTTTTTGATGCGCATTGCCACTTGTTAAGGCTTCCATTCCACATAACCTGGGCAGCTAATTCGTCACCTGGCCATTTGCGAATTTACTCTCATACGCGCGGTTTTCAAATTCACATTATTCTTAAATTTCCTTGTCTTCCGGGGAACATTTCCGTGAAAAGGCGGTCATTATTAGTTCAATTCTCGGTTCAACGACAACACCAACAAGTGCATTGATTCTCAAAATTCATTCACTTCGATACACGTTAATTCAGTGATTGTGTGAGCTCCTCGAACATACACTTTACCATGATTCAATTGATATTTCTCTGATTGGCTTGATTCTCAGGGTTGATTCCTCCATTTGCTTTGTCTTCGAATTCACTTCCGTCCATCTGACCTCAGTTTTGTTCATGTTAATGCAATTAACGGGAATGCCAACACAGTTTCACTAATTCCCTCACTCCCCCTCTTAGCCTCACCCGTTCATTCGTTCCTGTCCCATGCTCCCCTCGGGGATTGCGTTGTTTTCTTCTTCGTTATTCGTTGGTTCGCTTACGCGCGGCAAACGTGGCTAGTACTCCTACATATCTGAGACCAAATAGGTTTCATTCACCCTATGCAAAATCTTTAAGTCTCCCTAATTCAGGGAGACTCATTTCCCGGCTTCTGCTCATCCTTTTGTTTCAACCTATTTCCCTCTTAACTCACGTGATTCCGTGGCTTGTCTGTCCTAATTCCCCATTGTTGGAGGAAAAAAGAAAAAACCTGTTGTTTCACTTTCGGCGCATTCCTATTTAGAGATCACAATTATTAGTTCAAAATCAATTATCCGGTTTTTTCCGGATCCTCCTACGGCGCGCCTAATCGCCTGCAGTGTGCTGGGCGTCATAAACTCATTCGAAATCTTCGGCTGGTTCGCTATAATTGCCTTAATTTCGTGGTGGCGTCCAGGAGCTTTTTTTCTACTACGTAGTTGACTGCCGGTCATCGCTCAAGGACTGTGAAGGTCGAAGGAATGATAAGACATAAACTTTCACTCGGTTATCTTATAGTTATTCCTAATCCGCACATTATTCCATTTGTCCTGTCATCAATTTATCACGGTAACAGTGTTGGTTCCAACAGCTCTTTCCCGGTTTGCGTGCGATAAAATACACTCCATCATCGCGCACAACTATCCGCTCACTCTGCGTTCAGTGCGGTCATTCACCTCCAAGCACGGCCACTTGAACGATAAAAGCCGCTCCAGGAAATCCAGCTGCCGCCGCCGTCGACCGACTACCAACACCGGCGCATAAACTCGCAGCCTGCAACGCCCGATTACACGTAGCAGTTTTACAGAATGATGACGCAGCGTTTTCTTCTGAGCGCAACCCACGACATCAACAATGACGCAGCAGCGACGCGCCCCGAGCGGCGCCCTCACGAGCGGTGCCGCCAACAGCGCTCCCGGCGGCCAAAGCATCCTCTGTAACAGGGGCGGCCAGAACCGCCGACAAAGACAAGCTGATCATGTCAGGGTGGCCGCGCACGCGCACATGCACACTATCTCGAACCCCGTATCACATGCCACCGATAGGCGTCGCCCGTGCAGCCCGCGGCACGCCACTCGAGTGTTATAGACAAGGCTGTTGCGCTCTGTACATATGTGCATCACACATATGTGTTATGCATTCTAAATTGCAAGGGTTGTTCTTATAACGCTTTTTGTTTCTTAATTGTAGTTAGGCCTTACCCTTACTCTGCTATGATGATTTTAAATTTAATGACAGCATTTCCTAATGATGATTATTATTGTAATTCTCTTTCGACCACTGTGCTTATTTGAAATTTGGAGTACAATAACGCTGATTTAAAATTTTGGATATTGCAGTGAAGCACTTTCGGTCGTAACTACACGAAATTTCAGTTTCTCGTTGCAGAAATTATACGTGCAAGAGAAAAATCACGCACTTCTAATTGCCCTAAATATTCATATTGAGATGTATGAAAACAACATAGATGATATTTCTGTGAAATATTTTATCAGGTTTACTTACCAAACTACCACATTGGTGTGGTGGTGGAGTGGGCATTGTTTCATAAGCGCTGCAGAAAGGACACAGTATGTTGGGTTAAAACACAATTATTCTTGATTTTGCACAGACATATCGCCATGCATACAAGCTGTCAGTATTGCAGTCGTATGCACCCATTGATTTGTTCAAAATTGTTGTCTTCAGATCTATTTGCAACCTGCAGCAAAAAATTTAAATTGTATCGACCCTTCAGCCAAGTGTCTCTTCTAAGATTCCGAACAGTGACGCCGAGCTTCATATTTTTGGTGGAATTGCGTTTTTATACAGGGACACAGTGTACCCACGATATAATGTTGGCGTAAAGTTTCCCCCCCTTTATTCTGAGTTACACAAATACGTTTTTTATTTATTGAGTTCCGGCGCTTTGTTTTTTAGAGTGATAAACTTTTGTATTTTAAAACATGTCGAAAACTTTTTCGAAGTGTTGAATAGGAAAAAATATAATCTATTTAACCAAATAAAGTTTCTATGTTTTGCCAATTATTGTACTACCGAAAATAAGAGAGAACACAATTTTGCGTCAAATACCTTGTCTTATTACGTCGTGGCTTTCTTCTATATGTGCTACTACTGAAGCTTATGAAGCTTATATGTGCTACTACTGAAGCAAGGAATGCATTTTTATGAAATCTTCCCGACCAGCAGAATATCATCGAGGGCAAACTACCGCGTATCTTCGCAACCCTTTATATTTCCCAAAATAAACGATACTGTATTTTAAAGCAACCTGCTAACTTTGCATTCTTCAAATGGTTTACGTAATACTAGAGGTGTTCTTAGCGCATTTCAAATTGGAAATAAAGCATTTATGAACTGTGAGCCCAAAGTAATAGGCGTCTTCATTTTGGCTTTCTATTCGAAAATTCTTTTGAGAGCATCTTTGAAAGTGTAGTTCGCAATGCTTTTGTTTCGGAACCCGAGCCGTGCGTTTCCAAGTTCAACATCTACAACAATTAAGAAAAACACCACTACTCCCATTGGGAAAAATATAATGCACATTATATTATTACAGCAATGAATATGAGGGGGTTGATTGCTTTGGAGAATTTATGGAGTCTTGAACAAATACATAAGTAGTACCGACGAAAAGAACGAATGCAGAAGTACTGCCGATTTCAATAGACACCTGCAGCACAATACACAAGGTGAACGTTAGTCTCTCTTTTTGACGACTGACCACATCAATGTCTATAATTCTCCTAGGTGGTAATGGTAAACATCATCACACAACTGCTATATTTGTTTTCGTAGTACGTGACGCAAACAAACAAGTGTGAAAAAGGTGTTTTCACTTGGGACAGCTTTCAGATAAATCGTCTCTATTAAAATGCAAAAATTGGTTACTACCCACATTAAGCCACCGGCAAAACGTATTCAACACAATTATATTTTGTCTCCGTTGTATATCGGTGTACCTCAAAACCATTGTATTTTTAAATAACGATAATACAAACAATTGCTGCGAAGCTGCAATTTCCTCTCTTGTACTCCGAAAAATCACAAGGTGACTCCGCCCTGCGAAGATAGACCGCCGGTGGAGCTGTAAACGTTGTGCTAAATGGACTTGTAATGACTCCACTCACAGTACCAACCAACCCTCCTTCCAAAACCCTTTCCCTCGCATGGCGTAAGCATACAGTTAAAATAAGGCCATGGCAGAAAGTGTGACTATTTATTATAGGTCAGAGCAAGTGGAATAGTATAAAAAAAGAGCGCAAAAACGAAAGTACCGCCTCAAAACACCAGAAAAAATACGTATACGGCTGCAAACGTCATAACGTAACGTTGGAAGCTTAGTGTTGAAAAAGTTCACTACTTTTATTTCACTATGGAGGCTGTTGCAGGTTACAACTGCCTAAAACAAGATGTGTGTTTGGTATAGTTATTGCTAATTTTAGTAAAAGCAAGGTAGTGTTTCAAGGGAACCTTGTGTAATTTTCTTATTCAGTGCTTCCGAAGTGAATGTGACCACACTTAGTGTGTACTTGATCGGTACACTGGTATAATATACCTGTATTGGAAAGAATTAGCATTACTGCATATAAATTAGCCTTTTGTAGCTCTAGATTAGCATTACTACTCTATTATGTTAATATTCGTGTTGCCTGACTTTGAACGTGATTAATGGAGCGGTATAAGTTATACAGGTATTACACCGGAACGCAAAGAAACAATCGATGTAACTGTGAAAGCAGGTGTATTGGGAGATACTATCGTTTATAATTATAACATCTGCGGGCGTTATTTGTTCCTGTATTCCATGACACCTTATTTCTTCTATATACAGTACATGCTTGCTGTATTTTAGCTACTAGGCGTAATGTAGATAGCCGACATTAGATGTTTTTTACTTTTTGACGAAGTCCTAATTATGGGCTTCGCTCTAATGAGGCCTTCTAGAGAGAATGGTCTTAAATGAGGCCTTCTAGTTACGTCGCTGATGCATATAAAGAAGGAGGACTAAAATAGAACTTTGTGGTACGCCTTAGTTAACCTTCCTAAAAACTAGATTGTTGACCGGAGGAAATAAGTGCTACAAGTGCTAATGTTGGTCCTGCGATTACAACTGATTGCATTGAAGCTACTAAATTGTTACAAGTATTAAAAAATAAACACTTTGAGCAGATGTACGGATCCAGCGCATCTTGCAGAATCAATCGTGTTATTTTATCTGTAAACGACACGAGAGAAAAATCAGTGGATTGTCCAGCAGGAAAACCAAACTCAAGAAACAGCAACGTTTCAGGAGGTGAGAGCCGTCGTAAAAGGTGTTAATAAATTTATTGAACAATGATGAAATTGAGATAGGTGCATTGATATAAATGACGCTCGGGCGCCCTATTCGTAAACCGGAACAATTTTGTGTGGTTGATGTTGCGAAAAAATATACCGGTTTTTATTATGCGGTTTGCAGTCCCACAAATCAGACAAGGAATTCTACGCAAACTGTCTTGGTGTACTCGTGGCCGAAGCCTGCACAAGTTACCTTTGTACCTCGAGGTAAAGAACTGACACAAAAAAGAATTCGGGATTTCTTGAAGTGACTGTCATTTTTAACTTGAATCATTTGTGTTGAGTGATACAACTTTAGTAGTTTTGTTCAAAAACGAGTTTTTTACACTGCGATTTAACAATGCAGCAGGCTGAATTGTTTACAGATTTCTTATGCCGCCACCTGGATTCCTTCATTCGCTAGTAAACAGAATGACTGTGTTCTTCGCATCTGTTTTTGATATGAATGTCGAAAGGGCGACATTTCGTTGTTTATACAAGTGGCCTATTTCACCTATACATGGTCGTAAGCCATCTGTGTGCGAGAGACTTTAGAGTGCGAAGAATTTTTTGTGGCGTTCAACATGCGCTATATGAAGGTCTTGACGTATCTCTATACAAACGTATTCACTGTACGTACAGTTTGCGTCAATTTATCCCACGGCATGCAAGTCAATATTTGCAACACGTGTGATGAACAGATATATGTTTAATTGAAATACATAAAATGAACGGGAATTATTAGTACCGATACACTGTAGGCGAAATTGGATATCGATCAATAACATCAAGATTCAACATTCTTGAGGCTGAAACCAACAAGGCATGGTCAGCGAGTGCGCTCGTGTATATTGAAGAAGACGGCGTAGGGGCAAAACTAATGACTCAACGCTGTATTCTAGACAGCAGTGAGTGCATTCAAAAACTACCTGTGTTTTGTTGTCTAGAAGGTTAATGGAAGTAAAAAGTGTTAGAAATACTATCTTTTCAAGTGATGGTGTGACTACTAGTTCGCTAGTGTAGTGGAATTGTAAGTACCATGATGACGGTGACTAGTGAACGCAGCCTTGTATGATTTTATTCTTCGACATAAAAAAAAAGCTCGTCTATTTTGAGCTAAACAGATTTTCAGTTAGCGACTGCAAGATTCAAATTCATTTTTCCCGCGTATTATTCTGCCAAGATCAATATTTAAGGAACACCATGGTTGCTTGCATCTCAATTACAATACTCATACTCGTCAAACAGAATATTGAACAAATGTTTATCATCGCTTGATAACGAAGTCTCAGGACTGCCATAATTTGTGTTTAGTAACACGACTGCGCGCCTTTATTTGCCGAATAATTACAATGTCTTTACAGGTTTGCAGGTGCACTATAGACTTGAAAGGGACGTCAAGAGACGTTCCGCCTTCATTTATTTAGGAGTGCCGAGCGAAGAGCAGAAGGCGAACAGCAGCGGAGACGGGCGAGCCATGGCGCCGGTGGTGGTACTGCGTGGCCGAGTGCGAGCGCGGTGCTGCCGGCTAGGTGTCTCGATTCCAACTGCCGGCCGCGTGTCTCGTCCCTCGTGGCTCCCGGCTCGGGACAGGATCTGAGGTCACGCGATGCAGTGTTCCGGCGGCGCGAGCTCGGCTGCCGTGGCTGAGCTGGTGCAACTACACCCCCTCCAGTTGGCTGGCGGTATTCAGACGCGAGAGAACGAACAAGAAATCAGCAAAATATTGAGAACAAGAAATGTCCTATGTACACTGTACACTATATACAAGTTCATTCAAGTCACAGTCCTAGAGAGAGTAGAACGGCATTCTGTAAACTATTTGAAAGTTGTGTCGAGTCCTGGTTAGGCCGTTAAAGCTGTTCGGTGGTTTGTCGTTAGTTCGGGTGGTCTTCCCAGGGTGCTGAGCGGTGGACGAGTCACCGGACGCAGGACTACTCGAGGAGGGAAAGCAGGGTCTTCTGTTTGAACAGGGTGTCGCACAGAAGCACTGACGGGTCTCCGGTGCTAAAACGTGACTGTTTGGGTGCCGTGTGCTTCGTACCGTAATACATTGATTCTGCTGATTTTAGAACACCCTGGGGTGGCCATCGTCACATCTTAACACGAGCTTTCAGTAGAGAACGTTCGAAATGAAGGGTTGTAGTTTGGACGCAGTGCCTGACGTGGTGCTGCTTTGTCGTGTTTTTGTTGGCACTCATGATCGCAGCCACCTGCCAGTGGTCGTTTGCGATGGTGGCAGATTACTTGCTGGTGCGCAGTCCTAGCCGTCGTTCTTAGAGACATAGCCGTTCCGAAAGGCTTGCGTAGGCAAGTGCGTTGGAGAACGGGTGGAAACTTTGCACGTCCAGTGAAGTTCTCAATCCTTGAGATCTTGGAGTCTGCTTTCTGTCCGTAGGTTGTGCCCTCAGGAAGTTCTGCCCCACCAGCTATCACTGACTGCTGACGGGCTGCTTGTTCGTTGCGGTGAATTGCGACGAGTTGGATTCGAGATGGCAGCACTCAAAACGTCTCTCTCCTCGGTGGAGGACGTCGCGCGCTCTGGTGCATCAGCGGAGATACAGTGGTCAGCGTTCCGGGCGTGTGTCCCAGTGGGTGCTGTGATGATGGAATTAGCACGCGATGCGGAACAGAGAACAGATGGCGATGTCTCCGACGACGGTGATGGCACGCTGTCATGACTGCGGGGCGCACTGGGCATGTTCTTAGGCCCTAGGTGTGAGCCGGGTAGGGAGCCTGGCTGGGATGTGTCCACTTGTGGTGGGCGCTTAGATGGAGAAACCTCGCCCGTGGGTGTCGTCGGGGATGTGGCCGGGGCAGAGCGGGGAATGCATGCCTGACTTTTTCGGCGGACGAGATCGAGAGACGAAGTAGAACCAGATGACGCAGGTACATTTGAGGGGTAGTCAGGGTTGCTGGGATGCGAGTCGATGATGAGTTCGCCGGCCCAGGTACTGAGGTATGTTGCCGGATGCTAGAGGGCGAGATAATCGCTTGCTTCAGCGGGGAATACTGGACCGACGGAGCAGCGAGCAGTGTTTGGCGAATGATGGATAGGCGGTCCGTTGGCAGGGCTAAAATCAGCAGTTTGCACTAGAGAACGTCTCTGGCAATGCCGCTGACGGCGAAAAATGCTTCGGCCTGAGCTAGCCATACCTCGACATCTTTGGCCGAAAATGGGTCTAGTTGAAGGTAGGAATTGTGCCTGAAAACGTCAGTGTTATCTGCCACGGCACGCAAAACTCACCAAAGCTGCTGAGCTTCGTGGCGGTATCGACGGTTCCGTGGGCGTGGATGGCCGGTCACGTGCGTATCGGCGTATGAGGCCACAGAGTTTTCAGGTGAGGCCGCAGAGTGCGATGCGGAGGACGGAACTGAACGCGGCGTCTCCGCAGTGGCAGCTGCTGGTTCTCGGGCTGTTGCGGCAGTAATACCTCGCTGAAATTGCCTCCCACCAACAGAAGCCAAGTGTCTCATGTTTCAATTACATGACCCTGATTCTTAGAACGGGTGTGTATGGGCAGATGTTCGCCCTTTGTGTGCATGGGCATATCTTCTTCTGGACCTTCTTCGTTCCGCGTGACTGTAATTTTTTTGCCGATGTCAAACACGTGCATGGGCATATCTTGTTTTGACCCCTCTTTCACCCCTGTTGCCAGCGGGGGGGGGAATAACCTTGTTAATTTAAAGTTTTTAAAATATTTTCTTCTCTTGTTTCTTGTTGGGTTTTTTTCTCATGCCCTACCGCGTGACTGGTGGTTAGTCTGGTTTTATTTTCTATTTATTTTTATTTATTTATTTATTTTCTCCCCTTCATTCTTCATTTTTTCACCCACCAACCATGATCGCATTGTACAAACTCTCCCTTCTCACCCTGCCCTCGCCCTTGCTACATTTTCTGTATATATATAACCCTGAAACCAACTTATTCTGTACTCTGAAGAAAGGAAGTCCTCTTCCTGAAACGTCAGTACACTGTCTCTACTTACTTTATATATATATAATATATATATATAGATATATATTTGCCGTGAACCATGTGTGGTTTGTTTTATATTTATTAGTTTTTTTTTTTTACTGCCCGGGCCAAGCGTGGTCTGTTATCATCTGGTCCAAAGCGACCCGCGTCTTCCATTCCGTATTTTTATGCCGTACGGGCTATCTCTTTCAGATAAGCAGACTGTTTCGCCCTAATGTCAGTAGCCCAGAATAATCTTTGATTTACAATTTTCTCGATGTAAATGAACGGTTCCAGAAACACTCTCGCCGAAAGATAGAAGCCTGCAGAGTAGACGCCGCGGCATTCGAAACCCGACGTTTGCTTGGCGCACGTCACTTGCTGACTACTGCTTCGCCGCACGAGTATTAGGAGAGCACACAAGTGCGCTCCAATAAACTTTGGTTTCCTTGAAGACAAGGTGCTTCGTTTTTGGCTTCGTGCAATATATATATATTATATATATATATATATATATATCTTATATAATATATATTATATATATCTATCATTTTATGTTATTTTCTATATTTTTAATATATATGGTTGTAGAACAGAGACTTTACGGGACGAGAGATTCGTAAGGACACATATCAAAGTTGCAGTCTTTATTG
>JABSTR010000403.1:0-26986 GCA_013339765.2 Haemaphysalis longicornis
GATATGCCTGGCTACTCATGCCCTTCATATGATAGCATGCCCAACATTATAGTAGACAGTTGCGGGGGTCCTCAAGCTTCTGCAGAACCTGAAAACTAACGCTGCAGGAGTCATCTGCCTCCGGCCCAGATGGTATCCCAAACATTGTACTTAAGACTTGTGCCCCAGTTATGACTATGTATCTTGTGTTTGTTGTTATATAACTTATCTTTAACGTATTCTATTCTTCCACAAGACTGGAAAAATTGTAACATTGTCCCGTTTGCACAAAAGTGGCCCACGTAATTCCGTATCAAACTATAGACCGATTTCGTTGACAAGCGTATGCTGCAAAATTTTGGAGCAGGTATTGTATTCGAGCATTTTTCGTCACCTTCAAAATAATACCTTTTTTGTAGATTATCAGCACGGCTTTAGGGTAGAGCATTCTTGCTCCACTCAGCTGATAGAATTTTCCCATGACGTGTGGCAATCTTACTACCGTGGCCGTGAAACCGACTTTATATTACTGGACTTTCAAAAAGCGTTTGATAAGGTTTCTCATGTACTTCTTATGCACAAACTGTCTTTTCTGGGATTACCCGAAACTATTCTTCAATGGCTCCACTGCTATCTGAATGGACGCTATCAAAAAGTTGTTGTCAATGGAACCGAATCAGCCATAAAATGTGTTTCTTCTGGTGTTCCTCAAGGGTCAGTGCTGGGGCCATTGTTATTTCTGATATTTAATAATGATATAGGCCAGGGCATTCAGTCAAAAATCAGGCTTTATGCAGATGACTGCGTTTTATACAGAGAGGTAATGACCATTCGGATAAATTGGCGCTACAATCAGATCTCGACAAAATTCATTCATGGTGCTTGCACATGGTGTATGCCCTTGAACATCAGTAAATGCCAACCACATTCGATTTTCTAGAAAACAGGTGCCTCTCCCAGCAAAATACAGTTTGAATAACGTGCCCATTCCACAAAAAAAACGAAGTTAAATATTTAGGAGTAATCTTTTCAGCTGATCTAACCTGGAACCGTCACAATTGAAGCCGTGTCTTTTAAAGCATCATCAACTCTTAACTTCATTCGTAGAAATTTTAGACACGCACCTCAGGAAGTAAAGGAACGGCTATACTTGTCAAATATTCGGCCTATACTCGAGTACGCATGCATTGTGTGGGATCCCCACACTCAAAACCTTATCGACCGCCTAGAATCAATTCAGAATCGTGCTGCTCGATTTGTAACTCATAATTACCAGTTTCCTTCAAGTATTACTCAAATAAAGACCTCGCTTGGCTGGCCTAACCTTTCTTGCGTCGGACACGTTTTCGCATTTGTTTCCTTCGTGATGGTCTACCTTCAGCGCAATGCCGTTACCAGGAATCTATATTTACTACCACCAAACTACGTATCTACTCGGCGAGACCACCAATTTAAGATAAGAGAAGTAGCTGCGCGTACCTCAATTTTTATGAATTTCTTTCTTCCCCGTTCCATCAAGCATTGGAATCACCCTTCCGCACAACGTCATGGGGATGATAAGCGACGATAAATTTTTGAATTGTTAACCCAGCATTACTCAGTGAATAGTACTGCGTTTGTGCTTTTCCCTTCTTGCAATGTTTTAAACATCTGTTTGTATATGCCCTGTTTAAGCCATGTTTTGTGACTTTTTATGTCCTCTTTCATGCCCTTGCTAGCAGTCCCTTACCACATATCGTGCAATTGTTAACTGTGGTGCTTATGCCTATTTGTTTTCATATTGTTGTTTGCTTGTAATTCTAATTACTTTTTTTTAACTTTTTTCCGACTGTAGCATTTGAAACTGTTAAGCGCAATTCTTTATTGCCTTGTGTGAATGCCCCCCTACTGTAATGGCCCTCGGGCGAATGTAGGTACTTAAATAAATAAATAAATAAAAGATTCCACAACCATGCCAGCACCCTGCCTAGGGATTTACCACCCCCCCCCCCCCCCCCCCCCCAAACATCCCACCGACACCCCCCCAAATCTAAATTCTGCATAAACCCCTGCAGGGGTTCTCGCACAATGATCGCAAGCAAGTGCGACTTGTGAATCGAACACTCTAGAGTGCGCTTATGGCTGAACGAGCGCGAGGCCGCCGAGGAGACTCCCCGCGGCGTTTTATGACCCGGCAAACGGGGCTGCACGTCGCTAATGAGAAGAGACGCCCTGACCGGAGTTTTTCCAGGCTTCCGCAAAGTGCAGAGGTTTCAGTTCGTGTGCGGCGTTTGTGGGTGTTTTGTTTCCTGTTCGCCTTGTATTCCGGTTCGCCTTGTTTTCCTGTTCACTGCATCTCCAGATGCGGCGAAAATGGTGCAGCCGCGCATCGGACTATAGGTTCTGGCGCGTACACGTGCATCCACGTGCGCTTAGGCGCGTGTCGCAGCGTATGGGTGAGAGCGATGTCGCGCTGCTAAGGAAAATACTGCATCTAGGAACTTCGAGCCATTAGTGGGACCGCGTGGAACACCACGCACCGTGCACGCCTAAAACATTTCTAGTCCAGATCTTTTTCACCCATGCAAAGGGAGTGAGGTGGCATAGATGAAGTAGGCTAAGGTTCTGCGGAGGAAAGGCCGAAAAGTGAAACGCTGCAAAACTGTACAACGGTCGTTAATGAGTGTTGCTGTTGGATAATTTTTTTGATAGAAATGAAGTAAACTGTAACGATAGTTATCGTTAAAGTTACTCCACAAAAAAGTAACAGTGTTACAGTTACAAGTTCCTCTAACTTAAAAGTAACTAGTTACAGTTACAAGTTAATGAAAAAAGTAACTAGTTACCGGTAACGCGTTACTAGTAACTAGTTACTGCCAAACCTTTTCAGTGGCTGCAATTATCTCCCCCACTTCCTTGCGATAAACCAGGGGAGCAGGCCCTGTTGGTCCTCGCGCACACCACCGACTGCCTCTTTGTTACTCTTAGCGACAACAGATGGGAACCCTCCCTGATTCCGCCGAGGAGAGGCGGGTGTTCGGGTGGAGACGGTCCTCCTCTCCACTCCTTCCAGGAAAAAGAAGGGGGATGGGCGCCACGTAGCGTCAGTTTTTCGAAGTTTGTAGCAATACGCCTCACCCGGGCCATGAAAAGTGTTGCAGGGAACCTACACAAACAACGTTGCAAGAAATCTACAATAAAGGGTTTGTAGCCCACAACGTGAAGTACGCAAACCCGGGAGTTGTTTTTTCTATCTGCTTTCTGAGCGCCACAATTTTGTGTTAACTAGTGCGGAACGACCTGAAATCCAGCCTGTTCTCATGGGCCGCAGCAGAAAAAGTTTAGACGGCCTGGGAACCTCGTAAGTTAGTCATACTAGCCCAAAATTTTGCCACGGCGTGCCACTAGAGCCATGCTACGTATATCCCAGAGATGTTTCTTCTGGCGGTCTTCGTTATTAAACTGCGGCCGTTTCTTTTTTCTGTCCCATTCAGTTACGCCCCGGACGAGCGAAGCGCCCGGGGAGAGGGCGCAATCAGGTTTCGGCGGCGCGTGTCCCTCAATCCTGAGGGCGCGCCTCACAGCCCGTGACACGCACAGGTGTCAAAAAACGCATGGGCTACGAGGCACTCATGATTACTTTTGATCATCAGTTCCAGTCCGGACGACCAGCTTCGGTTGGTGGAAAGGGCCGTCACAGCTGGCACCACGAATGGCGTCCTGAAATGAGGACACCACTCCGCAATTTTTTGCTAATATGCTAATAAAGAAGTTTATTCTTTCTCATAGCTCATGTATAGCTCGGGTGCGTTAAACCCCGCAATCAATCAATCATGCATCCAGTCCACGCAGCACGTGTCATTAATATACAAATTTTACGTTTCACAATTCTCTTGTGAAGCGCGCACATTGCCGCTAAAAGCTGTCGATTCCTGGCCAAGAGTGATAAGTGCCACGAAGAAAGGAACGACGGCAACTTTTGTTCTACTCTGTCAACGTGCGAAGACTGTGCAGACGCGGGTTAAAATCCGGTCAGGTCGCACGTGCGTTTTTTTTTTATTTGCTCTTACACCGCCGCCCAATTTCTGGACCGGAAAACACCGACAACAAAAGCCGGAAAAGATCGGCGAAAACATCAAATTGCGAAAATGGGCCAACCATGCACTATAGGCCTTCCATCTGCGGAAAAATACATAATTGGCCAAGTCACGACACGAAGCCTAATTGCAATCATGGTGTAAATGTACCGCAATGGCGAAAAGAAACAGAACAGGTCTTTAAAACAACAAACTAACTCAGCATGTTTGGACACTCATAGCCAAATCTGGCCGTGAAGAACTCGCAATGAAGGGAGGAGACGTAAGAATACTACGCATTATACATTAGACAAACCTCTGAATTTCTGCAGATTTTTTATGGTAGCTTTCACCAATTTCTCTGTTTTCTTTTTCTCAAAATGTTCTAGTTAACTGGCTTCCAGCGCAGAACCTGTGCCCTCAGGGACGCTATTTTATCACAGTGGTCAACTACGACACTGGATAGCTGAACTGATGCGGATAAATTTCCCGTTCGTTATGTAACAAATTGCTGGCGTTAATGAGTTGTGAATGCTTGAGCCAGGGCCACGGTTCTGGAGATCCTATCTGCGCTTTCGATGGCCCTTCGTGTGTACCTGCACATCTGATATACTGAAACCTGTGTGAGGCTACGCCCGCTTCCTGTGCCCTCTTCCCGTTCTGTACACTCCTGTGCACTCTTTCCAATTATTCAAGCTTGCGCGCTACTGCGATCGCAGTATCGCAGTAGCGATACTGCTCAGTAGCTACTGCTACTGCGATAATCAACACTGTTCCCCTGTTGATTATCTCGTTTCATTCCTAGGTATTAGCGGCGTTCCTCTAATGCGTCCGGTTTGCTTGTCTCTCTGCGAGAATCGACAGGGGTGGAAAGAATTCACACGCTTGTGTACTCCGGTCGCTCTCTTTCATCTGCAGTTATCCTTGTCAGTTTCTCTGCTACCGCATCTTTTGTGTTAGCGTTTTCTTTTTCTTGCAATGTATACTTTTATCCCCGTTGGATGACGCCGGGGGACCGGCCTTTGTCAAGAATGAAGGTAGTCAAAGACTTTTGGCCATGCGCTCCTGTCCTCGTCCCCCACGCCCCTTTGGAGAAGAGAGGGGAACAAGGTTGTTGGTTGGGCACAGACAGGAACGAATTCAAGAGTTTCTAAGAAAGCGGAGAAAACAAGATGGTTGGTGGTGGTAAAAACATTTATTGTGTATGTTAATGAAAATACATGAGAGGTATGCAGGGACCGCTCCTTAAGGGGCGACCCTTACAAAACTGACAAGAAAGATGTGGCGCTTGTGTGGCGGCGGCCCAAGCCTGGGTGCGTCAAGACGATCCCGAGTCAATTCCGTCGAGGCGCTAAGTAATCACGCATTTGCCCTTTGTTAACATGGTCGCGTCGTCGCGGTACGTGTGGAAAGTTCGTAGGACTGGTATACACTGGTGGGGCGCGCGGACGGGGGAAGTGGGGGAAGGAGAAAGAAGGGAGAACCATCTTTACTTTGTGGAGCACTCCCATAGAAATCTCCCCCAGATCAGCAGCAGAACGACTGTGTCCAGGCAGAAAGTATAAATTATCTGTTCATTCACGGTGAATCGCGGTTATTTAACGACGAAAAGCACCGCCGAGAGAGGCATTTCGCTCAGAGGGAGAAGCGACAACTTCCAGAGGAGTGACGCATTTTTCTTTCGTATTCCCTCGTTCTTCCGAAGTATCGCCCTTCAGCGAGCCACCTCTCAAAGAAATACAGTCTAGTCCCCTCATAACAATATCTAAGTGCCAAGGAAATCCCATCGTTATAACCGATAATTGTTATAAGCGGGTTGCGAAATAAAAAGACAAAAAGACGGAGCAGAGCTCAAAATATTTTATTTGCATGCCATATACGCCTCAGAGCGCGGCCTATAGGGGCGCCACTGAAACCCACCTAGCGGCCAGTTGCGGTCACACGGTCGGGAGTCCCCGGCCAGCTTCCCCATTGTTCAAAGCGCTATGGCTGCAGTTCAACACTGTGATTTCCCGTTATACGCGTGGATTCGAAGTATTTCTGCGGTGGTATAGTTATAACAAAGGACGGGCGCTTTATGAGAGTGGGCATATCTCCGATGTGTCCGCAGTGTGGGTATAACCCCATCAGCATACCGCGCGAAGTGCGTGCCCCAAACCAGCGTCACGAAGCGGCGTGCGATGGGAGCTGATTGTAAGTATTTTTCGCTTGTCCGGTTAAACGAACGGTTCCTTATTAGCTTTAGCGACCTAATATGGAGCTGAAATTCGATAGTTCACTTTGTGCGTGCGTGTTTTCTCTTTTGTGTGCAGCAATACGTGGCGTCCGTAGTTTCGCTTGCACGGATTGTTTTTCTTTTTGTTGCGCTCCCAAAGCCGGTTCGCCGAGCGCACCGGCGCCTGTGTAGCTTGATGCAAGCTCATATGCTGTATGTTTTTTGTATTTTACCTGCATGCCCGTTATGGAGACAATCGAAAATGCTTCACGCGTTTTGATCGGGCCCGACTCCGCCTGAACTCCGTTACAAATGTTTCGCGTTCTGGAACGTTCACACACCGAGGCTGTCCGCGTTAAATTACTACGGCAGTTTAGAAAACTTAGCTCTTCTCGCGACGCGGCGTCTTGACGTTCTAAACAAAGCTTAACTGGTCAGTCGTGTGCGTGCAATATCCAATTCTGGGGTAAACACGTTACTTTTTTACCTGTTCAAGGCCACCAGCGCAGTCAGCGTCACAGCTGCTTGGAAACCACGTACTTTTGAGCGTGCAGCCGTGCAGGAAGGAATTTTTTGAGGTCGCCCGTGTTCTGGAGTGTACTGGTTACAGTGTGGCTTAAGAATGGCGCAATCAATGGGGTAACGCCGCAAAAAAAAAAAAAAAACGATAGGGGGAATCCTACGATTTTCAGAAAAACACACATGGGGTTTATCGTTTTGCTTTTGACTCCCAGACATTCGATTTCGTGGCTTTCTTCATTTATATTAGGCTTTGCTCAAACTGCCTTGTTTCTTGACGCGCACGTGACACGCACAGGGGTGCGTCAACAAATGCGTGTTCACTGAAGTCTGCCCTTTGATATTGTTAATTGCGTACTAATTAAATTATTCAGGTTTAATTTTTATTGTTCTGTTTGTGTAAATGTGTGTGCACCATCTCCAGAACCTTGAATATAGACCAAAGAATCGTGGTCTGATTTTCGGCGAGGTTGTTTTTTTATTTGTATTCACCTAAACAGCCCGCAGATAATTAGTTACCTTGGCTGCGCTCATCATGATACAGTGGTTGGCTTTGTGGGAAACACGGACATACTATTCTGTGTAGGGGCCCATTAGTAATTTTACCGCTTCAATTTTCTTTCTCTTTGTACAGGCTGCAGTACCTGATTTCAGTCTGCAAGACGCGCTTTGCTCATGCAAAGCGGGACCAGGAGGACGCTGCAAAACATGTTGCCGCTCTTGTTCATTATGTGAACACAAAGGAGAATAGGTCATGCACCAGTGGACCAAAGATGTGGGGCAAACCGTCTGTAAGAAGCCTTGGAATTTACAAAAAAGGTGCTTGTTTGGATAGCTTTCTTGGGAGGTCTGTAGAAGAGGTTGCAGCAGTACCTCCAGATGTTCCGCCCCCTCAAGACCCGACAGAAGTTGCTGCCTTGCTGGACGGGCTTTGGGAGGAGAACTGTGTGCTTGTTGCAGCCATCCAGCATGAGCTCTCCGTCCAAATACCTCAGGAACCTGCTGAAGAGGAAGTAGTGCACTATGCACCACGATTCACACATGGGAACATGCGTTCTACAGATATTTATCGTTTCAACGACTCCTACGACATTTGTGACGACGAGATTTGTTGCTACATGGCTGATGTTGTTGTTGCACCCGAAGAGATGACGGACATTGAACAGAAAACGCGAGAGCCTAGCCGTGATCTTTCTCTGTGGAAGCGTATGCGAGCCTTGCGCATTTCAGCCAGCAGCAAGGCTCACAGTGTATTAAGGTCAAGAAAAGAGCCCAGTGTACTCGCTAAGAGTTTTTTAACTGAACGAAGTTTTTGGTCCGTGGAAACAACTTACGGAGCTGATTTAGAAAACGAAGCCATCCTGGCTTTTTGTGAACACATGAGTGCTGAAGTACAAAGATGTGGCCTCTGCATAATGCTGGAACAGCCGTGGTTGTGCTGCACACCAGATGGACTTGTGCGCAAGGGGACTGAGGTTTCACTGCTTGAAGTAAAGTGTCCTCACTCTTGTCGAGAGAAACCTATAATAAATGTGGAGGAGCAAGTCTCGAACGTCCCATACTTGGTATTTCGAGACAATGAGCTGCTCCTAAAAAAATCACACGTGTATTACACACAGGTTCAGGTTTCTCTCTACGTTTTAGGGCTAGAGAAATGTTTCTTTTTCGTTTACTCAAGGCACCAGCAAGTTGTTGTTGAGGTCGTAGCAGACAAAGATTTTCTTCGCACGTCAATTCCTCGTCTGGAGAAGTTTTATTTTACGCATCATCTTCCTGCAATCACCAAAACTCTTCGCGCAGTGCGTTAATCATTCATTTCCCTCAACCGAAACTTTTTTCAGGACGTTCTTTTTTCTGCAGTAGGGCTGTAGTGTGTTACGTGGAACAATGATCGCCTATTCCCTTTAATTGACCCCTGGCCCGGTTGACATTGACAGATGTTTTGCTTTTGTACTGGCTTAAAAATAGTCACTGGTTTATACTAACCTAACTAGAGTACTACTTATGCTTTGAGGTCAATAAAGCAAACTCGGACACGTCATGTTGCATCGACTTTATTCATTGTTACAGTGTGCTTACAACTGCTGTTTTTTTGCGTACATTCTTTTGCTTGCAAAACAGTAACATTCGTAACAATTGTGTAGAACTTTGATTTTACACATGTCTCACTTAAAACATTTCTTCCCAGTCAGACATTAAATGTGCTCAATGTCAAAAGAATACAAATTTACACGTTGGCGTAAGCACAAGCACCATTCAGTACACTTGACATGTCGGTCTCTGTTGTCTTTAACATTCACTAATACAGGTACCAGTACCCACCAAGAAATATATTTTGCCGCGATTACGTGATGCTCAGGCAATTCTTTCAGGTTACTTTATGGCGGTTCCTTAGCTTTAATAATTGGAGCTTGCAAGTTTGCAAGAACACCACACATGACAATAATCTTCGATGCATGCGGTACTAAATCTGCAGATAACTTCTCAGACAAAATTCGGTAAATTTTCATTCGTTGAATGAACCGCTCAACATGGATTCTAGCACTTGCAAACAGTGTACGTGTGAAGACCTCTTCACGTGTGAACGGCTGGTTGGGCCGTGCAAAGACAGGCATTTGGAATTTCACGCCTCGGTCCACAAGCTCTCCTCTGATTTGAGGAAATCCCTTATCTGCGAGTACAAGGTCTCCAGGATTTAACAAGTGCAGAATGCCGCAGTCTGTGGTTATAAAAGAATCAGTCGCGCGACCTCCGTACGGTCTCGACAAGAAGCTGATGATGCCATTTGGCGTAATTCCAACCAGAAACTTCACTGTGTAGCTCCTTGTAGTTCGAGTACATTAGAACCTTCTCATGTGTAGTGTTTTGGCGCTGCACAAGGGTACCTCGGTGCAATCAATAATTACCCTGCAGGCAGAGTAATGCGGCTTGAAGCACTCCGGGATCATCTGTTTGACAGTTGACTGGGACGGCCAGTAAATAAAACACCGCAACTTCTCATGAAGTATGGTGAGCACGAAAAAGAAATGCTTAGAGCAGGTTGTTCTGTGTAAACTGAAAAGGACAGCGAGGGTGCTGTATGAAAGATTCAATTTCAATTTCATCAAAAACAACAAAAGTTTGTTTGATGCACTAACCACCTCCTGCGGCCTGTCGGCCTGCACGGACTGAACAAGCAATACTTTGGAGCTTGCTAAAAAACAGCTGGTGACACTGCCTGCAGGTGACCTGAGGGCATCCGCAGCTTTGTCGCTGGAGCAGGCTGCAATGGTGTTGTAGCCTTGGAAGCCTGCTGTGGTTGTGGCCTGGCTTGCATTCATGGGGTCGCATGCCGAGTCTTTCTTTTCAAATGACGGGCCGCACGAAACGTCCTTTGTGGGTTTCAGTACGGGTAGGACAGCCTAGAAAAAGTAATCACCACCAACCGTAAAATGGTGTTTACGCACTCGTAAATCAAGTTATGACAGAAATAAAAAAGGAGTGGGGTCTTCGTCTAAAAGTAATCGAAACATCAGCATTGGTGCGTGCTGAATGGTTTTTGTGTGGGAAAGATAGGAGTGTTATGTAGCATAAAAAGCCGGTTTACCTGTGTCTCAGCATCCCCATTCAGCATTGAGCAGAAAAAATGTTGGGGACGGGAACTTGCGAGGCCCAAGGACATGGCTTTGACTGTGTTGCAGCCTGTGGAGACAAAGTAGTTATAACAAATTTCGCACTGCCTTAGTTATTCCATCTAAAATACTTATAAAAAGCCCCACCACAAGACACACAAAGCTTGTGCACTATGCGGAACATGTGCTATTTGTTTTGTTTACCTTTCAATAGTAATTGGAGCTAAGAGCATTCAACTAGCCATTGGTAACAAATGTATATGTATATACGCCATCTAGTTCTATTCAGGAATGCTACACAACGAACTTGTACATCATTTTTACCGCTGCTTACATCCCTACATTTATATTCCAACCAATAACGCTTCATTGTGTTTCATACAAAAAATAGCAGCGGTTCATATTAAGAACAGTGCATTGTTTAATTTGTATTTATCGTTAGTGTTTATGAAACAAGAGTAAGTGCATATAGCAATACACACATTTAGACTGTGCTGCTGGAGCTTCGTGAAATGCAGCTTCAACTGGCGGTTCCACTGGCGGAGGAGCGCTGGCTTCTTGCAACCCGCGTGAACACAACCTGCATTTGAGAACACCATTTTGTGCTCTCAATAACATCAAACTCATTTCTGAGACTTCAGTGAGCCATTCCGTCCGCGACTTTCCATCAGACTGATTTTAATATTGCCTTTGTGAATACGCGTATAAAGGTGATTCTAACGAATGAAGCTTGTACAGTACGCCGTTATATCAGTACTGAGAAAGGTCCATTAATTTCGCCAACTGAAAAAACAGTTTAAGGTTTTCAAACAATACGCAATGGCTAAAGGGTTAACTTCCAAACACTAAATGCCCACGTTTACAACATTTTTTAAAGCGAGCAGGTAAGTGCCTCCACAGTACCCCATTGCAGTAATGTTTTAAATCATACAACAGAAAATACGCACTACAACTTCCAACTAACGCAACGTGAATTTTTTAAACACCCTGACAGCACCTCCCCCCCCCCCCCCCTTGCAGTTACAAAGACACATACTGTGGACCCAACTAAAAGACAAAACACTTTCAGATCGCAAGTGCCTAGTTACCTTTGGTATCTGTCAGAGGTGGGGACTTGCCGACGCTTGTACATGGTGGAAATTCCCCGTTGGCACGAATGCCGGGCTCCTCGGGTCGTTCGATTTTTCCCGGCCGTTCACAAAGTGCTGGGCTGCAGATCTGCTGTTCTTCGTAGGTTCCCAAGGGGCGCCGCTCTTTCTGCAGGCAGAAAAGGACCAGAAAGTGTAAGCACTGCGCACAGAAAATATAAACGACACATACTTTTATGAAGACAACGACAACTCTGATTCCAAAGATTTGACAGAGTGGTTGGTGGTGTACAACTAAACTTAATTTTAAAACACAGACTTTGTAAGTTCCTCGTTAAAGCACTGGCGGCGTCGCGTTTAAAGTTCTCGAAACCGAACACCTTGGGCATCACGGGCGCATCTGCACCGCGAAAAGAGAAGAGCTGGTTATTAGGCGCGCAGAGAAGAAACACCACAGCGCTGCATGCTGCGGAACGTACGTACGCAAAAAACAGCTGGTTAATTCTACCTATTCCTTAACAGCGCGAAAGTAACGGAAGTGCGTATTCCCAGTGAGCTGTTACACGCATACATCCTCACATACCCGTTCCTGCACAACGCCTCAAAGCCTTCACCTTGTTTCACATGCAGCTAAAAGGCACACGGGTTAGACAGCTGCGTACGATTTTTTTTTCCACAGCGGTCGCGTTACAAACAAAGATGTGCGCCTCAAGGCAGCAGCTAGCGAAAGCTGGCAATTGCAAGAGTAACTCAACCGTGACCGTAACTGCAGCATAACTGACTGTCAGGAATAGGCGAGGTAACTATCAAAATATATTTACTCACGTTTGACGGCGGACGGCGGCGATCCAGCGTTGTCGGCGTTCACGCTCGTAGGGCCGGCGAGGGAACGAGTAGAAGCGCGTTCCCGGAGAGTTTTTGTAGGTGTTCGAGCAGCCTACTACGCAGCAATTATTGTTTGACATATTCTAAAGTGTTCGCGTTGCTAGAGGTTCGGCATATGAGTACGACAGTGGACGAAAAAGGGAGGCAGAGAATGCCAGAACGCACCAAAAACTCGCTTACCAACTGCGCGCCTATTGCCGCGGTTCCGCCGAACTCCCGCACCTGCGTTTGGAAAGCGGCGGCTGGTGGCGCAGCGGTCGCAAAGCTCGAGGCGTATGGCAAGGTCGTGCTACTACTAAATTGCGGAAAAGAAGCCACAGTCGGTCACCTTTGTTTGCCGCATGTGAAGCTAGCGCAAACCTTTTCCAAGAGCATATATAGGTGCTTCACCTAGCTGAGGTAAATGTCCTTGGCGGAAACAAATTGCCCGAGGGACTGTGCCACGCATTGGGCCTCCTACGAAGACACTAACTGAGTAGGCTGCGCAACCGCGCCATTAGAGTCATCACTGTTGCATTTTTGGTGCGCAATATCACCAGATTCAATCGTTATATCCGATATCGTGGCACTGGAGCATTGTAATAAAGCGGTTTATGTACCATAGAAAGAATACAAAAGTTGACGGTGCCATAAAGCTGTTCATCGTTATATCCGATATATTGTTATAAACGGTATCGTTATAAGTGGACTCAACTGTATATACGGCGGTGCTGGCGCCGCCCCGCAATTTTTTCCCAGCGGCGGCGGTGGCGGCGTGCGCATTCCGGGAACTTCGGCGGCGGCGCAGACGGTGCGACTAAAGTCCCTTGATCGGCGTTTAGCCAAGTAGCGCTAAAGTCCCTTAATGGTGCGACAAAAACCAGCGGCGGCGGCGGCGGCGCGGCACGGCACGGCGGCGCACAGGTCTACCTATAGTTCAGCTCATCTCAGGAGAGGTCCTGCCTCAATATTACGAGAAACTCTATGGTCCCTAGCATCCCAATGCATTGCGAAAAGTGTGGAGGAAGTTACGGAGAGCCCATGGACAATGTTTCTTACTTGTTTACAACTGCGGCGGCCAGGGCAGATAGATTGGACAAATTTTTAAGGCGCTTAGCATGTCGCTGCCTCGCTACGCTTGCAAACCAGCGCAGTCGCTACGAGAAACGTTTTTAGATTAGGCCAGTTTGAAAACTACGCCGTCGGAGGCGGCCTTAGCTCGTGCCTCTGCCGCAGCGGCGCTTACGTCGCGTCGAGATCGGCGGAGCGAGCCGCTGCCGCCGCCGGCGACCTGCCGGGAAAATCCCCTTCGCTCCGCGTTGGCGAGAGCACAGTTCGTTCTTTGCTCACTTTGTGTTTCTTCGTTGTGAAGTGAAGTGAAATTTATCGCTGCTGAGACGTTGCGCGCAAAGACCGCAGTCCTGTACGACCCCAAACAATGCTTCGTCTGCGTTCGCCATCCCGCGAGCCTGTTGCTATGACGACGACAAACGCTAGAGCTGAAAAATCGTCCTTCTATCTCAAAAACAAAGGCCGTTTTACGATTGAAACTTTGGGTGAGGGTTAGAATGGGCAAATTGAAGGCGAAATCAACAGCTTAGAACATGATATCGCACCGAGGAATTAGCGACGAAGCTGTTTTTGCTTCGAAGCGGGAGGGCAGGGCATGTTAGTCAAATCAAACCGGACACAGCAAAGGATGATGGGAGAGTGCTGGGCTCCGTGGGCTCAAGTCATGGCGGGACTCGGCTTCACAAATGTGACGTCAGGGCCTCTCCTAACCTTTTCTTTCCTCCATGCATAAGCTAGATGCAGCATTGTGGAGGCTACATTGTTGTCAACAGCCCGCCCCCTCAGGGCGCCTAACTCACCGCGAAGGAGGCGACAAAAGGCGCCGGGGCCTTGCGGTTCCACTTGCCGAGAGGGGAGAAGGGAATGTCCTTTCAGGACCCCCTTCACTGCGGGTTAGGCGCTCTCAGTGGGCACTGTTGACAACAATGTAGCCTCCACAGTGCTGCACCTAGCTTGTGGCATGAACTATAGAAGTGGCTAGAAGTGGTCCGCACTAACTGGCGGCAGATTAAAAAAAAAGACAGGGACCGCCGGCCATCGATGGGTGAAGACTGGTACAGTGAAGGCTGGAAAGGGAAAATATCTTTGTATGTGTAAGCAGAACCACTTGCAAGCGGCGGTGGCGGACTGTTAATACTCCTGCAAGTTAACTGATGAAAGCGATGGGTCTGCGCATTGGGCGAAATGTGTGCTTTAGATGAATGCGGCAAAGTATGCCCCTCTTCCGTGCATCCCGCTTCATCCTTTCATTTTCGCGTTTCTGTGGAGCCTGGGAGGGTGTTGACGTGGTTGGTCTCCGCTTGCGCGCACTGGGTGCCCCCTTCTGAAAGCGGTGTTGCAGACAGACATTTACTCCTCCGCGATTAGGCAGATTCATTCTGCGGTACTTTTCGGGACTCTAAATACACGATGTTCTTAGCTACGTATTTCGGAAGGCCGAGACACAATCTCAGGGCACGTCGCTCCAGTAGTATAAGCGGATTGAGTTTGTATATTGGAGATCCTGAAAAGAGAGCACAGCCAAATTCTAAGATAGGGCGCACGTACCCGTGTAAATGAATATTAAAGAGTTTCTTCTCATCCCGAAATTCCGGTTGCTAATTCTTCGCAACAGGCCAAGTGCCCGTTTCCCCTTCGTGGTAATGTGCTTCATATGATGCCACCAATCAAGCTTACTCTCGTAAATAATACCCAAGTATTTTAAAGTTGTCGCTTGCGGAATAAACTCCTCCCGGTATCTAAGGCAGAGGGTAACAGGCACAGATACGGGGAATACCGGGACCACGCACTTGGCAGACTTGACAGCAACCTTTCGACAGAATCCAAATAATTTTGTGACGCCTGCTAAAGCTCATAGATGTCCCGTGGTGCTGCGAAGAAGGCTATAACGTCCGCATAAATATAACCGCAGACTTCATTGCTGGTAGGAATGGATCTCATCAGTATGTTAAACAGAATCGGAGAAAGCACTGACCCTTGTGAAACGCCCCTTTTGCGGCCAGATAAAAATTGCCGAATTTATGAAGTTATGTAATTGGGTATCCCGCATTCTTTAAGTTTAGCCATAAGGACGCTGTATTGTACACCGTCGTATGCTTTCGCAATGTCCAGTGTGACAAGCGCGCAGATTTTTTTGTTTCTACGGGCAAAACTGGATACGACTCTCCAGGTCCACATGGGCGGACCAAATGGAGCAGCCTGGACGGAAGCCAATCTGATGTGCACTCAGTAAATTTTCCCTAGATAGGAATCGAAGTAAACGGCCGCGCACAATGCTTTCAATGTTTAATAGATTGTTTAATGTTTAATAATGTTTAATAGATTGTTGATAGATAATAGATTGTTAGATAATAGATTAGATTAGATAATAGATTAGATAATAGATAATAGATTGTTAAGAGATAAATAATGTTTAATAATGTTTAACAGATTGTGAGGAGATTCCTCAAAGAGAAGCTTTATCGCTGTAGTCGAGATGCCATCGGGTCGTGGAGAAGCTGGCGGGAGGCGCATAACTATATCCACCATTTCCTCCATCGTGACAGAGTTAAAGTCTAAAACTGGGGTATTTTCAATTATCATGGGTCGGAGAGTAGCCGTAAACCTTGTTTGCAAGGCCCGTGCTACTTTTTCGAGCGACTCAGCTTTCTTCCGGCGTTTCCACAATGGACACACCGTTGCTTTATCGTCAGTGCTCTTGCGGTTACGCAAAAAAGCAAAAAGAATACGCCGGTTTTTCGTTTCGGAAAGCAGGGAGAACCGTTGCGAATAATAGTCTTGCTTAGTCGTTGAGATGGTTCGGCGAAAGATTGCGGAATAATACTTGAAATTGGTCCAATTATTGGGGCTCTGATTATGAATGAATTTTTTCCACGCCGCTTTCCTACGCCGATAATCTTTCGTACAATCATTGTGCCACCACGGGCTTATGCCGTCTCTCTTGGTTGACGCAAAAACAAACTCTGAATTTTTAAGTGCGAATGCACTTTATAAGCGACCCCAAACCATCCACCGCCGGCGGCGGCGGCGGCGTCCGCAGTGCTCCTCTATATTTAAAAAAGAAACAGCATCCGGCGCCAGGTTTCGATCCGAGGACTTTGCGGCCGCAGCGCGACGCTCTACCGACCAAGCCACGGACGCGACGGTGATATCAGTGTTAGTGACGCGCGGGATTCTTATATCCAGTTTAACGCATTCAAACTACGTCGCGATCAGCGGCGGCGTGCGTTGGCGACTCAGCGGCGTTATAGCGGCTTGATAACTGCGTGGTGTACACGTGATACTACAAACCCGATGGAAGAGATGGAAGAGAAGGCGGCGAGGCGGTGGGCTGCGGGGGCCGAGCGCAAGCGCCGCAAGCGGGCCGACAACCGTGCATTCGCACTTTCACATTCTCCCCCTCGGGGAAATGCGGGGGAATTTTTTTTAGTGAACTTTTCATTAATGCTGTTACGTTTAGGCCCTCAGCTCCATAGAATCACTGGGCAGAGATGCAAGGGACGAACTCAACTTCTTTTTCATGAGTTCATGTTAACCAAGGTCCGCACCGCACGGTGGGGAAACCGCAATATCAAAAATTATCGGAACGTGGTCGCTACTTGTATAGGACCATCTACTGTACGCCAAGAAGAAACCAACCCACCCTTTACGAATGTTAAGTCTAAGACTGAGCGCGTTTGATTCTGAAAAAAAGTCGCTCTACCCGAGTTAAGACATACTAAATCATTTTCCTCTTTCCAGTTTAACAAACGCCAATCAGAAGTGTCGGTCTTGAAGCCCCAGCTCACATGGTGTTAATTAAAATCTCTGGCAACTATGACGTTTTGATTACAGGGGGAAAGGGCGAGATCCAGCGCTTTTGTGGTGGACACTCCGTTGGCGAAATAAGCATTCAGAACAAAGAAGAAAAGGCAACCTGGCAGACTTGTATCACCTACCACCATGAGTTCACTAACCGGTGACAAAAACTGGAAGGACAGCTTGGCTTTGTGGTAAATCTTTGTAGCTATTAGAATAAGTACACCACCTCCTCGCGTGTTCCTATCCAAGCGAAACACAGAAAAATTGGGTAAAGTGAAGGGTTTGCCTCTAGACAGCCACGATTCTTGAAGGAGAATAATATCTGGGCAGTGATTATTCATAAGACATTTAAGATCTGTCAGTGTCGCTACTACAGAACGGCAGATCCACTGGACTACTCGGATCGACATTATGGAGAGTGAATGGCAGCCATGGCTGCCTCCAAGATGCTTTCTTCAAGTTTAATGTCCTCATGCCCTTTTTAGGTTTCTCGGATCACGACTCTGGGGAAGAAGTGGTTTGTTGCGAAGTGGATGGAGTAGCTCGCTTAACGTCAGGACGCCTTGTTGACGCTGTGGAAATGTCAAGTTCCATTTTGGACTCATTGTATAGATATCTAAGGAGGAAGGCTGACCTTGGAAAGTCGGAGAAATAGAAGGTGCCGAAACCTGGACAGAGTTTGGGCCCCCTGCCTCCTTCACAGCCTGGACACGTGACACGCGCCGTCAAGTGCGCGAGGAAGAGGAGGCGTGCTGTGCGGGAAAAGCCCACTTTGGCGATGGCCTCGATCGGTGGCTCCCAGCTGTACGACAACAGTTTGGGGAGCGCGCTGCTCTTCGAGGCGCGTGCGGGAACTCTTGTGCGCCAGAAAACGTTCGACGACCGGGTGGCCAGTGCGGTGTGCCGTGCTTTTGGTGGAGGTGACGAGTACACCGAACCCTTGATTTTAAGCTGTGCAGGTCTCGGACGCGCCCTTGACAACATAAAATGGTCCGCCTCCAACCCTGCAGGAATTCTGGGACGCCGACGGTGTGGTAGACGTGCGCGCCGTAGCGCGTACAAAGCGCCGCCTGGAACGCTGGTGTGAGACGGCAGCCCAGGGACGTTAGTTGTGCATTCTCTGAATCTTCGTTCTGTTATGCTGTTTTAAGTGCGAATGCACTTTATAAGCGACCCCAAACCTTCCACCGCCGGCGGCGGCGGCGTCCGCAGTCCTCCTCTCTATATAAAAAAAATTCTCCCGCATTTCCCCGAGGGGGAGAATGTGAAAGTGCGAATGCACGGTTGTCGGCCCGCTTGCGGCGCTTGCGCTCGGCCCCCGCAGCCCACCGCCTCGCCGCCTTCTCTTCCATCTCTTCCATCGGGTTTGTAGTATCACGTGTACACCACGCAGTTATCAAGCCGCTATAACGCCGCTGAGTCGCCAACGCACGCCGCTGACGACGTAGTTTGAATGCGTTAAGATATAAGGCGCGTCACTAACACTGATATCAGCGTCGTGTCCGTGGCTTGGTCGGTAGAGAGCGTCGCGCTGCGGCCGCAAAGTCCTCGGATCGAAACCTGGCGCCGGATGCTGTTTCTTTTTTAAATATAGAGGAGCACTGCGGACGCCGCCGCCGCCGGCGGTGGATGGTTTGGGGTCGCTTATAAAGTGCATTCGCACTTAAAAAAAACAGCATCCGGCGCCAGGTTTCGATCCGAGGACTTTGCGGCCGCAGCGCGACGCTCTACCGACTAAGCCACGGACGCGACACTGATGTCAGTGTTAGTAACGCGCCTTATATCTTTAACGCATTCAAACTACGTCGTCAGCGGCGTGCGTTGGCGACTCAGCGGCGTTATAGTGGCTTGATAACTGCGTGGTGTACACGTGATACTACAAACCCGATGGAAGAGATGGAAGAGAAGGCGGCGAGGCGGTGGGCTGCGGGGGCCGAGCGCAAGCGCCGCAAGCGGGCCGACAACCGTGCATTCGCACTTTCACATTCTCCCCCTCGGGGAAATGCGGGGGAATTTTTTTTTTGTTTGTTTCTCGTATGTGCCTGTGTGTTGTTCTCTTTTGTTGTGTCATAAGTTTCGTGCCACGTTATTGCCATGGGTTATGCTTGTCATGCGCATTTCTCTCGCTGTTCGTCCTGGCTAGTGCGTGCTGTGCGCACCCACCCGATTCAAAGGGTACAGCCCAAATATCATCATAACCACCGTGCCATCGGACGTAGTTTACGAAGTGCCGGCACACATGGATGTCATCGCTCGGAGAGGTTTTGCTGCGCACGTTCGCCGTCTAACCACCAAGGCCTGCGTTACGTGGGTTACTAATTAAAGGGACACTGAAGTGATCTGTAATTATTGCGGGATTACTAGCGAAAATTGTAGCCCGCAGTCCACAAGCCATGTTTCGATCACTCTGAGAGCGTTTACGCGAATTTATTTAGTAGGAAAATCAATTCGAAAATGCTGCCCTCCTCACTGCACCCTCGCCCATTTTCTGTGGCGTTTTCGTGTGACGTCAGGAGGAGATGAGCTGGCAATTGGCTGCGCTACTGCACGGCTCGCCGACCTTTCGACAGAGTCAATCGGCCCAGCGTTTAGTCCGCCGGGAGCAGACGGGTCATCGCAATTCGCTCGCTCAGTTGAAACTAAGCCACAACACGTTTGTGAATGGAAGAATGTGATCTTTCTTTACTTTGTTAGTTTGTACACTGTATCAAGCTCCGAGTCCGGGGCGCTGCACAAGTGCACATGTGCGACGCTTCGCTGATTGGTACGCTGGTAGGAAAATCTAAGGCCACTTGAAGGTGGGAGAAGAGTCAGCGGAGTCAATGTAGGTACTAAGGAAATAAAATCAACCTAAGCTTTTACCGTACAGCGCAAAACTAGGGAGCAGGAAGCACTTTGTTACGCTGGGTGAACAAGCACAGCGGTCAGCAGCACGACCACATATCTGCGAACGATTTTCCGTCTAAGAAATGCAATTGCTAGACGTGAGATATCGTGGAAGTTTGGGGGACGCTTACTGAATGAGCGCTATACAACAAATAGTCACCTAAGGTACTTGAAATGCTTAAACTAAATAAAAGTGCAAACTGGTTATTCATTACATACCTTATATATCCAACATCGGAAGCGCTGGGTCGTGGTCGAGTGGTCTGAAGCACTATGAATACTGTTTTGCAAGTCGCAAGTTCGAATCCCCGTGGGTACATGCTTTTTTTTTGTAAGTTAATTTTTTCGTTTGCGGCCGATGTTTTCTAAACGGAGTTCACCATTTTTTGGGCCGTAACGTTCACTGCTCCACGAGCGAGTTCGCAGAACGCGCGAAGACTGACACTGACGGGTTAGCGAGTTCTCGTTGGCGTGCTGTTGCCACAAGCACCGACTACTTGCGGGCAGTGGGCACAGGCAGACCCTTGGCCTGGTGGGAACACGCCTTTTACGATACAGGCATGGGTGAGACAACCTCCGAATATGCGGGAAAAGCGCATGACATTTGAGCGTCTGTGGTGAGGCGGAGGGCGTTCATCCACTTCGTAGGCCTCGGCTAGTGATTGCTACTATTCTAAGTCGTCCTGGGAAGCTTATTTCAGGCATTTTACAGCCGACAACATGGCAGAAGCACGGTACAACGATTACTGAGATATCGAGAATGCCCATCCAACGATGCCGTCGGATGTCAAGCATGTTGTTTTACAGAACCGAAACCGAAACTTGTTTGAATGCTAATCTTGGACATCGTCCAATCAAGGTGCATCTCCCCCTGTCGTCACAGCCTTTAGTTGGTGCGGCCGCCACAGACCGCGCATGGTAGTTTTAGATGCGCGGCATCTCTTAGTCGACCCTCCGACGTCCGGCGTCCGCGCCTCTCCTCCTCGTCCCCCTCTC
This sequence comes from Haemaphysalis longicornis, assembly GCA_013339765.2. Lineage (NCBI taxonomy): Eukaryota > Metazoa > Arthropoda > Arachnida > Ixodida > Ixodidae > Haemaphysalis > Haemaphysalis longicornis. The sequence goes on from JABSTR010000403.1 coordinate 21,086, forward strand.
CACAACAACTGTGATAACGCCGCTCTCCTCCTCGCCGCTCGGCTCGTCTCGTGCCGGCTCAGGAAGACACCAGCAACACTGTCGCTCCAGGAGCCCTTAAAGGTGAAGCGTGCGCGTCTCGTGCCAGCCCAGGAAGACACCGGCGACACTGTCGCTCCAGGAGCCATCTCATGGTCGGGGCTATGTCCCTCCCTTGTTACGCACGTGACCTTCCAAACAGACCAGATGGTTCTACATCGGCTCCATGTTTCTTGATGAAACAAGCAATTTTATTGCGCGGAATCCTCTAACATAAGTATCAACGAACTCATGAAGTTCTGTGCTTTCATCGGACCATCAGACGCCCAAGGAACTGCGACAATAGTGCCACAAGGAACAGGTAAAGATCTTCAAGACGCTAAGCCTTACACCGCCGAAACGTCGACGGAGCCGGCTCGTTGTGTTGTTGTTTCACGTCTTTACTTCACTTAAAGGGGTCCTGAAATACCTTCCGCCGATGCATGGATGTACATCTACCCAAAGAAAGCAATGTATTTGCAATCTTCTCCCGCAAAAGTTGTTTTAAAGCGATGAGTATTAGCTGAGAAATCGTAAATCAAAAACTGCGCATTATCGTCGCTTCGCGTTTCCTCCTCCTTTCGATTACGCCGCGCGAGCCTTGCCTCCCATGATGTTGCGCTCCGCAGCGGTGACGTACTTCCGCTATTGCGCTGACCAGACTGTCGTCTGCTACGGGCAAGGTTTGTTGACACCATGAATCCCGCAATCCGCCGCTCAAGGCTGGAAAAGCGAACGAAAAATCTGGCCGCATGTATGCGGCGGCCTGGCCTTGCCCTCTCGCGGGTGTACGTTGCTGGCGGCACATGACTTTTATCGACGGCGGCGAACTCGCAGCCGCACGGGGTGGGTCGTGCGCTCTAAAGTCCCTCGATCGGCGTTTATCGAGGGACTTTAGTGCGCTCGTTCCCTTGATGCACCGCGCACTGTTTATTCAAAAAGCGCCCTATCAGATGTGGCCCCGCTGGTGCCGGGTCTTATTTTGCGGCGGTGGTAATTCCTGCCGGCGGCATGTGAAAAAGTCGTATTAAACCGACAGAACCCGTGCACAAAACGCTTCAATCATGTGACCAGTTCAGCTTGGGGCGACGCGTGGTGGAGAGCGGCAACGTTGGCAAAACATTCTCCGCCGCGGCTCTGAGCTTTCTAGCGCTGGCCGCGAGCGCCATTTCTTTGACAGTCTCAAATATCGGTTGCCTTGGCAACAAGGCCCAAACCGCTTAGAAGTCAGTTACGGTTCCGTGATCCCGGTTCAGCTCGGGGCTCCACCTCGCGACATGTGGGCACTGCAGGCGTATCATTCATTCCCATTGGGAAGTGCGAGATGCGTTTGGCATTACAGGAGGCGATGGTGCGTGTGTTGTGGACGCCTTTGTTTCGCGATGAAATGCGCCGCTGTGCTTCTGCGGGTGGATAGTGCTTCCCATGGTCTGGATTATCTTTCTCGAGCGACGTACGACTCAACCTCGCATGGGGTATGTGCAGTGTGCGTGGCTAAAAGCCATCGGCTTGTGCGCCAGAGTTAAGTGACTTCTTGGCATGTGCTGCCACACTCCGGAAATACGTCAAATTTTTTTCTTGCACCGATGGCTCTTCTTTTTATTTTTTATGATTTACCTCAGTCGTCCCCGCAAAGCGCGCGCGAGGTGAGTACCGAATTTACGACGGGCAGGAGGCAACCCATCCTCTGTCAATCGTGGTTCAGACTTTCAACGCATGTTGTGACGTTTGTGTTCGTTCGAAACGCATCTCTGGATTGTTTTGAAGTTGAATAAAATGTATGCGTCAAACCCGGGAATTCGGCTCAGGGCGTTCTCTGCGATTGCACGAAAGAAGTGTCACGGGGCTTCAACGCTTTCTTTATGGAACGTACTCAGGTAACAGAATATCAATGTCGTGTTATGGCCGTGTTGCATTCAATACAAACGGTTAAGCGTTTGTTTTACACTTGTTTCGTTTGTCGTAAAATGGCCCAAGCACTCCGGCACTCCGCTGGCAGATCAGCCGGTGAGCCGACGCTGAGCAGACGACTCATCTCTTTGCCGGAAGTGCGTGAAAAAGCCGCCCAATAGCAGGGTGTCTAGCTCATGACGAACATCTGGGAATCGATGATGTAGACATGTGAAGATGGCGGCGTCCAAAAACACGAAGGAAAGGGTGAGAAAAAAACGACAAACTTTGCAACAAAAGTGTGAGCTTTCCGCTGCGCGTAAAAGAGTAATACTTGGCACAGCGGACGTTGACGACCCAATCTAGCGGTTGCGCTAGTTCATTTAGTGTGCTCAAAATGCCTTTCAGGGCCCCTTTAAATTGCCGCTGGGGGGCTGCTGTGAAATGGAAAAAAGAAAAGAAAAACCCTCAAGGGGATCAAAAATGAAGAAGCGAGGTCCTGGGCAGTTGCGGATCGGGGGCCCACGGCGCCATTGTCCATTGCGGAGGTCTTCCGGTGTGCCCCTCAGGCGGTATGCCCGAGGGCGAGGAGCCTGGTGCCAGTGGGCGGAGCAGCTGGATCCAGAAGGAACTCGTCCAATGCCCGCCAGAGCTCGACGGCGGTCGCAATTGGGGTAGATGAGTCCGGGCAGGCCCAAGCTCGCAGGGAGGTCGGGCGTACCTCGGGCCGCAGAGTGGCCAGGGCTCGAGTCCGGGGCAGCGAGTAGAGCGGACAGGCCCAAAGCAGATGCTCCAGGTCCGCTCGAACGTTTCATACATCAAGTGCAACGCTGTGAAGGCTACACAAGTAGTCCGCAAAGAAAGAAGGTGTATCACTCCGCGCGGTTTTGTAGCCGTGTGGTCTAACGCGTCGCTCTGGAGAAAAGACGCTGAATTTTGAAGTACATGGGTTCGAAACCGCGTTCCGACGTTTGTTTTTATTTTAGATGCAGAGCATCTGATTCACTCGCCTTGTCCCTCCGGCGTCGTCGGCGTTGTCCACCCCTCTGCCATTCTCCTCGCCGCGCGAGCTGCGCTCTCCGCCGCTCTCCGCCGCTCACCCCCTCTCCTCTCCGATAACGAACACTCTCTCACGAGGGGCATTGGATTGGATTGGATTTGATTGGATTGGCTTGGCTTGGATTCAGTTGGATTGGATTTGGATTGGATTGGATTAAAGTGGATTGTGTTGGATTGCGTTGCGTCATAGCCGCGGCACGTTGCGTCATAGCCGCGGCAGACGCGCTGGGGCCGGCGCATGTGCAGTACTCTCTCTTCCGCGGTTTCCTCTCTTTCGGGCGCGCTGCGCATATAACCGGTGTGCCGTTCTCCGGCGAAGCAACATCCACGCTTGGCTCAAACACCTAGAGTCCACGCCGCTTTACAAGTACGCCAACGTCGTCATCGACTGGGACCACCTTACGCAGTCCCCTCAACGTTATGAGCGCTATAAAACGCGTTCCCTTCGCCGCTCCGCCTATGCGTCGCATCTACACAGGGGTTCCCGCGAGGGGAGGTGTTTTATCACATCTTCTGCGAGTTCAATTCTAAATCTTATTTCGTTCCCAGTAACTTAAACACTACGCGCATGCGGAAATGAACTGCACGTATGGGTTCATTGGATGCATACCGTGCTCATTTGTGCGGGCCGAAACAAGCTCGTACCGATGTTTGACCAGCAATGGAGATTTTGTCGCGATTCTGCAGCATTGTCCGTTTACCTCGTTGATTCTAGCGGGAACTTTTTATAAGAAAAACACGTTAATTGATTGATTAGTTAGAACAGCTGCTCCAACCAGGGTGAATTACCAACAGGTGTTCACTTTCAACTTTCGTTTTCGCCGTTGCCCTGATGATCCACTTCTTTCTGGGCCTCTCTTAAAACACTCAGCATGTTATTGATTATACCGGGCCGCCAGCAGAGCAACGGGTTCAGTTTTTACCGAAACAGTTTGGAACAGACTTTGGCACTGCACTGTGGAGTAGCCCGAAGCACTTGGTGCGAATAACGTATCATTTGGTATTCATGGGAAAGGCCAGAAAGCAGATTTCTGTACCTTAGAATACTGATTTCTGGCACAGAAACGCATAATACATATTTTAAATTTGTTATTCGCCCCTTTCCAGTCCGAATATATGCAACATTTTTGTGAATTCTTGTGTGTGATTTCTTTCTTTCTTCACTACAATGTTTCACCCCGGAAACAAGAGTTATATTTTCTTTTGTGATAGAAAAGAGAACTCTTTAAGCTAGGCTCTTATTCGCAAGAGAATCATGGATAGGTTAATTGTTTTTACATACGGAACCGTGATATGGCCTGTTTTTGTGTTAAGTAAATGCTGTGACAAAAAACAGTACTTGCGCATGAGTTGGAGATTTGTTGCCATACATAAATGCATACAGGGGCAATACGGATTGTGTTTCATACAGAAATATTGCAAGAGGAGGCTGACTTTCGCGGTTTAAAAAACAAGCTTTATTTATAGGAGATGGTCGATTTCCTGGTAGGTTCCGACTTCTTCCTTTCGTTCCTTTCTTCCACCCAGTTTTTGCAGAAGTTGTATGACTGTTCCGGCTGTATACACTTCACGACCGAACAGGACAGCACTACAATGTACTGTCTTTCATAGCACGGGTCACTTGGTGACTTTAAACCCCACAAACAAAACCACACGACGAGACACCCATGGCAGTTTGCTTTGTCGCGGTAACAAAGCCTTCTCGGGGAATCGGCTCACCATGAAGCAGCGCGAGCAAGCTGGATAGAAAGGTGTCCACGCTCCAGATCTGCCAGTTGACCCTCGTGAACAAAGCCGCCACTGACAGGTCACACATTCCTGGGAAGTTCATCAACGATTCCCCCCTGCCCTGTCTTCGGAATTCCTTGATCGCCCGCAGGTACCTGCGGCGCCAGACAATGATGCTACGCTTCCGCATTCTCTTATCATACGTGAAGCCCATGTCCTTCATTAACCTCCACAAGGTGGTTTTCGTGAAGTTCGGCAAGTCGTCGTCTTCGTTGACAGCCTTTCGCACACTGTCCAGTGTCGGGATCTCCCTCTTGGCGTACATGCTCTGCACTTTCAGACGGATGGCATGCTTGACGGTTCGCGTGCTTGATATCATCACGTCGCGAGATCTCCGCTTTGGAGACACCAAATTGGATGGAGACACCAATAGTCCACCTTCAATTTCGCCACGGTACGGGGAGATACTCCGGTGTCCTCGCTCACAACACTCAGTACTTCCTGCACACATTTCGCCGGGAAACGCATCCTGGTACGGGCGTACACATTTGCAATTACTTGCTTGGCGTTCTTTGACAACTTTGATGTGCAAACCCTCGAAAAAATGCGTACAGGAGACGTGGTCGAAGCCCGAGAGCTGGACGCCATTTTTTCAACGCTGCCTCAAAGAGTAAACAAAAAACGGCGTTCAAAGTTGCGCGGAAAGTGAAAACCTGATACGAAAGCGACAAACATAAAATACAAACTCGCATATTTCGATCGTTTGTCCGGCAACACGGGCGTTTTTTGTCAAGCTGATGATAAATATTTATGCTTTAAGGTTGCCGGCGAAGCATTTATTGTTTCTGGCTCACCGCAAGCAACCCACTACTTTTGGTCGCGGAAGCACACAGCGCAAACAAGAGCGCTAGCTTTGACAGCGTTGCACTTGATGTATGAAACGGAGTATAGGCACGTATCACACGAGCCCAAGCTGTGACGGGATGAACAAGCGTTTTGGGGTCTACGGACACGCTGCAGTAGGAATTGGGTTAAGAGTGTGCTAGACTGTACTTGGCGGATAGTGACTTGTTGCCGACGACTGAAGACATGGCCAGGAGGAGGAGGGATGCCCAAAGGGTTGTAGGGCGCTCGTAAGTATCCCGGCGATCCTTTAGCTTGAACGAT
>JABSTR010000404.1:0-31487 GCA_013339765.2 Haemaphysalis longicornis
GCTCATAACACGTCACTGTGCCGCAAAATTTGGAAGTTTTTAAATACTTCTTGCTTTTTTTTGTTAAATAAACATCTTTTGTGGCTCTAATGGAGCTGAGTGAGATACTGAATCCTAGTTCTTTCAAATTAAACCAAGTTGTATTTTCTCTTCATGGCTCCTTTAACTGAGATAATGCAACAAATATTAAACTTTTTCATGTCATGCTACTGTAGATGTTTTTTCTTTGTTTCCCCGAACTGGCTGCACTGGTGCAAGCAGTGCAGTGTATGTTTGTTTTTTTATTAATAATAATTAATATCCCCAGTGGCACACTGCACAGGTCTGCACAAATCTGCACAAGTTAACAGGTTAAAAAAAAATTCGCCTAATGATGCAGAGCAGGGACACATTAGATGCCAGCACTAGAAACAGTTGTCTGTGTGTTAACTGCATAGTAACATTCAAGTGGTACAATCAAGTGAAACTAGAGGCTCTGCTACTACTGCCCAGTCAGTTTTCTTCGTGGTCAGCGGCCACCAATTGCACAAACAGGCACTTGTGATGTCGCCGAAATGTGGTTGTGGAAGGAGCTGCTGCTTCATCTGTTCTCATTTTGTTCGTTTGGATTTTGCGATAATGTTGGTGCTGTTGTTATCGGGACAAAGCAGTCTCTTTAATAAACCCAACTCCTATTTTGTCCCCGGGGCTTTTCGCAGCTGCTCTTGGAGAGGTTAGGTTGCATTTAGCATGGTATGCTTAGGGCACAATTGTAGGGCACACTAACCCGACCTGGAAACATGCATCTTGCATGGGGAACCGCAGCTGCAACTGTGCTCTTCAAAAAGAAACCATCATGCCCCTTCTTTAAACTGAGGTGATGCACGCATACATTAGAAACCGCTATTTGGTGTAAACAAAGAGCAAAAATAACAAGTAGCCACATGTGATCGCTTTGCTTCCTGCATTTTTCCATAACTTGTGCCACACTCTGAAATTTTGGTTGGATTGTCGCATAACTCTTGTTGCCGAGGGAAGCAGAGCCAAATGCTTTCCTCTCCTAGACAATGCAGAAGGCTTCTGAAGGTTCCGCTGCTGCCTTTTCTTCTGACGGGTGCACTACTCCCGTGTCTTTGTAAGCCAAGCGCATATATGCAGCTAGCACAGTGAGTGGGAAGGTGGCTGGGTGGTGCGTATGTTGTGCCAAGGCACTCTCCGTTATATGCAGTACCAACTGAATAGGCAGCCCTCTAAAATCCGCTATCTCATCAAGCGCACCACCAGAAGCTGTGAAGCTCAATTAAAAATTGGCCGTTTTTTTTTTTCAATCATTTTTTTTAAGACCAGCGCAGTTACAGTAGCTTTCAATACACAATAGCCATAGCAAAACAAGAAATAAACGATGCCAAGGCATGGCAGAAAGCATAATTTTTTGGGAGCTTACTGCAGAGTTTGCAGGATTAAGTGGTAAAGAAATTCTGCAAATGACGAAACAGTAGAATTGCTCGCGCTACTAAAACACGAGTTCGGAGTATACATTTGTGTGGTAGTTCATCACAAGATTGCAGGAAGTATTGTACGATTGAAAGCACACATTAGTTTGAGTAACTGGTATGTATCCTTTCATAACTGAAGAGCGGTGTGTCTGGTTACAGTGGTAGCTGGTAGAAGTCAGTGCAACCAGGTCCTCGCCGCAATGAACAGTTTGCCAGGCTTGTTTCAGTTTTGAACAAAGTTTTCGCTCAGTAGGGCTGCGCTTGAACATTTATTTTACGATAAAATAAGCGTAACGCCTGCCATCTGTAATGTTTTATACGTTCAGGGCACTTAGTTTCACTGAAAAGTGCATTCACACCACCACCACCTATAAACAAAAACAAACTTGTAGATGTACGCCTTTGTTTGCTGGCGATAACGATGTGGTCGGCTGTCTTTACACGAGGCGCAGGCCCAATTCACCAAGCCGGAGATGCAGTTAATCCACATCCAGCTGAAATCACACGAATGAGCGCTGCTGGCAATGCGCTGTGAGCAGCTGTCATTGCAGTTTTCCTTCTACCGTTCTTCAAAGCCAAAAGAAAAAAAAATGTTTTCCTGTTTAGTCTTGAACTCGTGTCATCCTATCTTCATCACGCACTTGCCTTCCAAGGTCAGATGCCGCAGTGCCTAGTCAGAGGATAACGGGCCCAGCTCCTGCCACAAGTGAGAGGGGGGATTATTACGACGAACTAGCAGTTCTCTTGAAATATTCAGCTAAACAGATGTCAGATGTGGCTCATTGTACAGCAATGTGTTTTGCAACTTTATTTTTTACCCTTGGTAATGTGCTTTCTAGGTGCAGGGAAAAACAGTTTAATGTCTGAATAAACATGGTGTAATTGCACTATGAATTACGAAGGTTGCACTGAATAGACAAACAGAGGCAGAAAGACAGACAATGCTTATATCATTGTTTTTTATATACAGTAATACCTCGTTAAGTCGAACTCGGATAACTCGAAAAATCGGCTAAGTCGAAATTTTCCGCGGCACCGAACCATTTCCTATACGTCCTATGTATTTGGTGCCCTTTATTTGGAAGTATTTTTGGGTCAAACTGCGGATATCTCGAAATCTTGACAGAGGGGAACGAAAATTTCGCCGCCGCGTACCGTTTCACAAGATTCGCACGATGCTGCCGCGCATAAGCCCCTCGATTTCTTTCTCGTTTAGCCGCGACTATCACAAAGCCGATGTTTTCCTTAAACGTGAAGTCTCAGCCTAGAGGCATATCGACTTCGTGGCGCGTCATGTGACGGTAGAGACATGCGCAGAGGTACAGCAGGATGTGCGCGTGACAGGAGAACTTACGGACGCCAAAATCGTTGAAATAGCCACAAAAGGACGAACCTCCTTGAGAGGTGGCGACATATGCCGAAAACGGGGAATTTGCTGCGCTTGCTGCGAAATAAGGTTGAGTGCAGCGGCGGGGAAAATCGGCTAATGCAATGCGTCAACTCCGTCAAGCAGCTTGAGGATTTCTTACTATAGGCCCGAGTGCGACCGCAAAGCAGACCAGCGTTACGCAGTTCTTTTCTGCTAAGTAAAATTGCAGTGCTACAAAACCCAGCCCGTGAACGTCTCCTGTATGTTGTTTTTCTCTTTAAAACCTTTATGAAAAGCAAGATTGAAATCTGGTGTTTAAGAGCTGCTAAGTAGTAGCGCCTTTTGTGCAAAGAACTCGATATTTCATGGCAATTCACGCAACTTTGCTTATCTCGAAAATCCGCTTATCTCGAAATATTTCCCGGTTTTTACTACTTCGAGTTAACGAGGTATTACTGTACATTTTTTTTTTTAGGTTGGGGTGAAAGTATTGATACTGCCTTTCTTTGCAATCATAGTTTACAAAATTGTTTTAAAGAATGATATGATAGCAAAAAGCTGTCAGTTACCTACATTTTACTGTGCCGGATTATATGCTGAACAAACGTTCAGCTGAAATAATTCTTGGGCGCCTAAAAAAGGGCCACTTTTTCATGCAGTAGCTAGTTAAACTTGCGTAGGCAGTGCTACCAGGCTTGGGAGGGTGCTTGATTGCTCGCGATGCCAAAGCCTGCTGATCACTATGGCAGTAGTCGTATGCAGCTAACTAGCTCGGGTTTCGTGCTGATCAATTTTAAAACAGTTTGTGGCCCCTATTTTTTTCTAGGCAGATTTCTTTCTTCTTATTCCTCTTTTTTTTATTGTGATTTTTTTTTTAATTCGAAGGAATGAGTGAGCACTTCCAGTAGGCTCTTGTGAAAGTGCCACGACTGGTATTTTCAAGCACGTTGTATTCACGCACTGAAACTATTGGGTGAGCAAGTCTTCTGTGAAAGTTAATGCAGCTGATATCTGCGACAGCAACCTCCCGTTAAGAGAAACTGGAAGGGACCGTGAGAGTTTGTTGGTATTATCAGAAATTCATCTTAAGTGGACGTTTTTGGCATTGTGCGCGTAAGGGAGCACAAAAGTGGTGTTTGTCCTTACAAGCGTCTACTACAGGTTATTTTGCTTCAAGGGGCCTCTTTACAAGCATGTGCTTTGTCTCGGTAACGCATTGTTTTAACAGGTTCTGTTGACGCAAACATTTTTCCGTGCGACACACACCGTATAGCTAGGTGTCCATTTCTTGAACCGCAGCTTTGCAAGGCACGGGCGTCAATGAACTGTGCAGCACTTTTGTTCGTTTCAGGCATTGCATTAGCCGGTGGGAGTCTTTTGGAATGAAGGACTTTAGTTAACGTGGGACCTTTTATCGTAAATGAGGTTATTATGCATTGCTTCAATATGCATTGCCTCAACGGCTGATATTGACACCACTGCTGTCTGATCGCAGATAGGGAAAACGAGAGACTTTAAAAATGCATCAGCCTAGTGCATTTCACAGAGCAGCCTTACTTACAGGTGTCTTTTGAGGAGCCAGCAATTGTACTTCGAGTCACTTGATAATCAAGGACTGGTCACCCAGAAAGTTGGGTGGGTTGGAGTGGGAAAATACTACTGTAGCGCCTTCAAGCTACAACGGGAATAGCAGCCAAACTACTTTAGCATATCACATTGAAAATAAAAAGGGGACAGGAACTTGTGTGCATTATTGGCAGGTTTTCAGTTGCTTCCTGACCTCTTCTTTTATTTTTTATTTGTTAATAAATTTATTAGCATTTGTTTGTTATGGGGCCTGTGTAGGTCAGGCCTCGCACTAATCTAAAAATCACATTTGTTGTGCACACACAAGTAATACTGGTGTCGCCTACATGAACTTCTATTGATTTAATTGGCTGGGGTTTAATGTGCCGAAGCTGCACGTGGGCTGTGAGGTGCGCCGTTGTGGAGAGCTCCGCATTAATTTGGGCCACCTGGGGATATTTGACATGTGCCCAGGTCTCGGCACATGGGCGTTTTCACTTCTCGCCTCCGTCAGAAACGCAGCCACCATGGCCAGGAATCGAACCTGCGTCGAGCTCACCAGCACAACGTCTTAACCACTGAGCCACCCCCCTCCACCCACCCCCAGCAACTTAGTCTGTGGTCGCGAGCTTTGCCTGTATTCTGCATCCGTACAGTAATGCACAAACAAGCTCGTTAAGCCTTGAGTTATTCTGTGGCTGTTATCACACCGTTCATATAAAAAAAAATTTTCACGCCAAATGCCAAATCTCTACACATATCATGTGTGGGTGGTGTTTTGTTAATTTGGTGTTTTCTGTAAAACTTTAATTCAACTTTAAACACAAGTTGGTGTGCGTACGCTTTTTTTTTTCTTGGCAGGATTGGTGAGAACATGGCTTTAACACCTTAATGCATGCATCTTTGCTCTCAACACCGGAATCAAAATTTTGGTTTTGTGCACGGAAGGCACACCAAGGCTATCGAACGACTATGCAGTAATTGTGTATTTGCATGTGTTCTTTCTTTTTTTTTCCCTTCCCGTCAGCCTCTGAGTGGGCAATTAAGTAGTGTTACTATATGCTAATTGTTGGCAGTGGTTTTGCAAGTTTGTGGGCTGTAGGCTTCTCTGTAGCACTCTATTTTAAGTAGACATTGAGTAGCTGGTGCAAAAACTGCATGCTACTTGTCTGCAGACTTACGACATAATGAATTGTTGACATATGAATGATGCCAGGGAAGCCTGGCAAGTTGACAAACTAAAATAAGCAGCTCCCCTTAGGGTGATTGTGAGGGGGCTTTCCTTACCCTAAAGCTATTGTCTCCTGATATGTTGCCTGTGAAACTGTACATGTCTAGAATGTCTTGGCTGCAACGAATCCAAATGCTGTCATGATTAAATCAATGAACGGCCGAGTAACTTGGGTCGGTTATGGTTAACCGCCTGCATTTTGCCGGCTGGTTATGAAAACTGAGAGGTTGAAACCTGCGCAGTGCAAATGGCATTGTGTAAAAGAAGTGTGACCACTGTGGTGACGCTAAAATACTTCTTGAGCACAGAGCAGTGGCAGTAACGATTACATTGCTCAAAGCAGCAGCTTAGTTTTAAATCATTCAGCGTGAACACTCTGGTCACCCTTTTACTCATGTAATTGCGCGTATGTTCATTCGGTAGTTCCTTTTTTATTTTCACTAACCGCACTTAATTTAGCCTGAATTTAACGTAAGGGATTGCCGATAACGGTGCGGCTGATATTCAAAATTCGAAAACGTACGGAAGTGAAAGGTTAGCAGCACCATGTGATGTGGAATGGCGGAACCGCACTCATAAACATCGTTTCAAAGTGGACGCCACCAAGTTTAGCGGGAGCCCCAATGTGTTGCCGTCCTTAGTTCTCTTTTAGTGCGGTGTAAATCATTTATAAACACCTCTTTCATGTGCAGAAATAATTATATTCACCTTTACTTCTTTGTAAACTGCCTCAGGATATTATTATTTTTTTGGGAAATGCAGGATTGAGTAATGGTTCTCCGTATTAGGACGCAACGCCATTTGCGTACTATTATGCTACAGAGACTGAACTTTTTTTTTCTTACCTGTAACACTTGACACTGGTTTGGCTTTTCGGAAAACTCCAAGTATGGAATTTTTTTGCAGAAGAAAACGCTCCTGAATTAATAATTCGTGACTGAAAGGGATAAGGAGGCTCCTTCACTAGGTCGTTTAGGAACAAAGTTATGACTGTGGCACGAAAACATAAGTGGTCGTAATAAACCAGTGCATGGTTATTTTCTTCAGGAACAAATTATTTACGCCGATTCCATGTGCGATTCCACAAAGTACCTATTGTGCGGCATTTTTGCAACCAAAACACTTACTATTCATTTAGTACATACGAGTTTCAATGGATGACCACAGATGAACAAGTGATCAATGGCATAAACCGGTGAAATGACAGCAGTCAGCACTTTACTGAATGGGAATGGGAAGTATATGACGCTACTTCTGCCATATGTTGCCATCCTTGTGTAGATTCCGTCTGAGCGCGGGCGCGACTGCTACCAATTCTTTGTTCTGGTTGTGTGGCTTACAACTGGTGTGATGCAAATTCGCAACAATTGGTCATAAGAGGTTGAGGGCTACCAGGAGCATGCGCTATGTGCGTAAGCATCCGTTCAGTATTTGCATTTGCTTCAGAGTGTTATGCCTTGCTCAGACATTCAAAAGCACGCCGTTTTAACGACTTCCTATTTGTGTGCACTGGTGCAGATCGCAGTGTCGTCTACTACCAGGAGAAGGAAGCCGGACGAGACGCGCAGGTAGTTCGCCTGAAGAACACCTCGACATGTGCGTGCTGTGCAGTTGGCCAAAAAACGCCTTCGGGTCGGAAACATTGCGGCCGAAAAGGTCTCCGTGTTTGCGCAAGCCTGGTTGATGAAGAGGCCGTGCAGGAGAGACGCAAACACACGTGGCCGACTACTCCGAAGCCAGTTTCTTTTTTATTTTGGCAGGGACGGTCGTCTCATGCCAGGCTACCAGTGCGTGCAGTTAACCGCGTCGTGGAAGAATGGCTTCGTCCGGGATGCAACGACGTCGTTCCAGCCTGATGTCTCAACGGCTGCGTGGATTGTGTGCGGACAGCATCAGAACTGAACTGAAATGTGCATGAGGGGGGGTCTTTGGTCATTGGCATGCTGCCTGCTTCTTTTTTTATTGCATGAGAAAACCTGTTGTTTTAATGAGTTCGGCCTCCTTCCATGTTTTTAAGTATTGACCAACATCTCGTTAGGCATGAATGATTTTGCTGGAAGCCAGTTTTTATTTTTAGTATTGTGTTGAAATCGACTAGAAGAAGCCTGCACACTTTGAGGCACACGATTTTCTTTTTAATAGAAGGATTTGCAGCAGGTATTTTAGATGTCTGGCAACGCTTGCCTATGCATACACAGCAAATGAAAGTGTGTTAATATCATTGCAAGAATTTTGGATTTTATTAGCGCGCTTTGAATTTCTCGCCTTGCAGCAGTGGAAAATTGAAGCTGTTAAGAGCCTTGGAAGTGAGCGCTTAATGGAACCAGCAAGAAAGAACGAAACCGCGACGTACGCAAACACGCATTTTTGTTTGTTTTAACACTGGAGAGGGCCATTATTGGCATTGGTTGCCACACTCTTTCAACAGTTCTTCTGGAACGAGGCACATTGCTGTATAAATTCTGTACAGTATTTATTTTACGTTCCTTTTAAGTGTTGCAACACGATAGGAATGTCTGCCACGGCGAGCTGCGAAAAGAATTGATGATTTCTGTCTAAGTGTGCGTGCCATCAAACAGCTGTTGGGATGGCTAACGTCACGTGGTTCTGATTGTGGCCACTGCGGTGGCAGCACTTGTGTTGGGGGCTGGCATTTGTATGCAGTGTTGCGGTGCAAACATTGGGGGCCGCCTTTTCTTTTTCCCCTATTTTATTTTTGTCGCAGACCTTTGTTTTTTGTTTTATATATATATATCTATACATATATATGTATACACTTTGCAGAATGCGACTAAAACTGCGGGGATTTCTTCTTAAATCTTCGCAGTGTTACGACACTTGTAAGTGGTGCTGAGATGTGTGCGCACGTGAATAAAAAGGCCGCGTTGCTTCATTTTTTACCAGCTGGGATTGGTGTGCCTTCATTGATGCGTTGTCATAGAGCTGGGGAATCTTTAATTTGTGTAAGGGTAGGTGCTGAGTGTCTCTTGTAACAAAAGGCAAAGCAAATCGCACACTTCACATGTGCGCCGTCGTGTTTCATTGAAAGGGGCGAGAAGACAACATTAAGCTTTGCTTTGTTAAAGAAATTGCCATGTTGGAATAAAAGCACACAGTGTTTGAGGGCCTTCTCCGGTGGCACTTTAGCGCAGCACTGAAGCCATGATTTGTCCAACTCCGTGGTACAAAGGACGAAACTTTAAGTCCAGGACCTGCCGTTTTTTTCCCCCAAAGTTTTGTTTTGACGCTTTTGTGGATCTTGAGGTTATCACTTATTGTCCGGAGATTGAAATAGTTTGGTTCTGTTGGTTAGGTTAGGGACAAACGTGTGGACAGGTGCTGCAGTATGCAATGTTGCTTCAGGAATGCTTGTAACTCTGTCAGGTGGCACTTTACATGGCATAATAGGCATGCCAGTTTGAAGACAAACTGCTTAGCTTGGATGAATAATTGGGTAAACAAATGGTGATGCGCAGTGTGCCACAGATGTCCAGGCTATGCTGACAACGAATGGAGCGAGTCTGACCTTGGTATGAGTGACTTCTTGTACTCGCTTGGTTGTGTTGAGAGTGGCTGAAGTATGAAAGAATCGGTGGGTTCTGAGTAATGCCAAGCAAATATGGGAGCTGGAACGATGGGCATCCGTGGAGAGAAAAGGTTCCAAGCCACGATACAAGTTCAGTGGGAATTGGAGGTGCGTGAAGGCTGATATTTTCGTTCTCCTCTTGGAGGTGTGGTGCAGCGGCGTGTAACTGAACGAGGTAGCTATGTTTTGGTGGGCGCTGATATGCAGAGTAATTGAATAGAGGTACAAAGTATGCGATTATATACTCTCGCTTTTGCCCCCTGAGTGGTGGTGTTGAGTTCCAGTGCTTGTGCCAATTTTTGGTCTGCCGAATGATTGGTGTCACCATATTTGTCGGAGAGGTGGCTAATCGTGTGTAGAATGGGTTTCCATCGACTTTTTGGTTGGTGCATGTAGAGTGCAGGGCAGTAAAGATTCCTAAAATCTGGGTGGGTGCGAAGGGAAAGGGGAACTGATGTCAAGCTCAGCATTTGGTTCTTTCGCCAGCGGTTTTTTTTATTTTTTTTTTTTCATTCTTAGGCTACCATGGATTTTCCATAGGACCGCAAGGCCTTTGCGTTCACAAACGTAGTGCAAATGGGCAGGCCTGCTGGTGTTGAAGAGCTCTTGAGGAGAGGCTGAGATTTGCCAAAGGGGAGTGGCCAGCTGGGCTGTCCAGATTATGGGGGATTCGGTTGAGCCCGAGTTGATGAATTCTGGCCAGACGAAGTCCCGACACAGGTCAGCAACCGAAACGACGACAGGCAGCCAACGCCGCTGCTAAAGCGAGCAAATATGACCACAGACTGTTTCGGTGCTAAGCACGGTTTACAGGGCAAATGAGAGACATGCGAAAAACATTGCGTTGTGGACATCTGAAGCCACTGCAACGTGTGCACAACTAGGTAAGTGTGTGAAGCCTGCAAGGTAGGGACATGTTCGCACATTCTTGAAGATCCTCCAATGAATCTCCAGCAATGTCGTCCAAATGATTCCAGCTTATATGTATACAAATGAAAATTACTATCCCTTCCTAAGAAAAACTGAAGTGCAAAAGCGAAAATTCAGTCCAATGGATTGGCAAACCCTTTAAAGACCCACTAAACCATTCTCACGCACTAAGTGCAACTATGAACGGCGATCTAAACATATACCGATACGTGGTTTATGAGGTAAAGGTATGCTATTGCACTCCTTCTTCATGATCGATGCATGTATTCTCTCATCTAGAAGCATTCCCCCACCCCCTTTTTTTTTTCCAAGTAACCGTTTTGACACAATGGAAGCCCGGTTTCACACACACGCCGTGTCCAGAGATCGAATCTTAGCTTTCGGTCGCCCCACCGGTCTATGTGGATAGCAAGTTTTTTTACTGCACGCCACCGGGTACCACTGAGAACGCTTTTGCTATAAAAAAAATACCCGCACCAATGCAAACACATGACTCGAAGGGATCATCGGAGGTGTTCTACAGCCACACTAAGGCTTATGCATTCACAACTGGCACGAAGGCGAAGGTAGGGAAGAGCGTACGGTTATGTTTTATCCGCGTCAATGTCAAACAGTTTGCTCTTGCAGGTAAAGTTGCCTACGTCAAGGCGTGTCATACGGCTAAGCCAACTCGCTGTTTGCAGCGAAAATTTACCCGTGTACGGGCTTTTCCGCATAGCTGGCGTGCTGTGCGGAAAAAGCCAACATTAGAACTTGTGGCTACGCGGAAGAGAGAGAGAGAGAGAGAAAATTTTATTTCTCCAGCAGAGGCTGATGTGTGGGCGTCGCCCCGTGGAAGGCGTCCCTAGTCCGGGATGCCTTGACTTCGGCTGGCCGTCCGTGCTCGGGTCACCAACTTAAGCTGGATATCCGGGTCCGGGCTGGCCAGGAAGCCCTCCACTGCTCGAAGGTTGGGGTTAGATTTCAACCATGCAAACAAAGCCGCCTTTTTACAGCAAAGCTGTCTAAGGCTAGGTCCAGCAGTTCGTCTCCGGCAATAGAGCGATGTAGGCGAGAATCTCACGCGAGCGTCGCGCCACGTTGCGGCGCCCATTCAAAAACCCGCAGTATAAAACTGCCACTCCTTCAGCGTATGGAAAAAAATAATAATTTTAAAAATGTCCTAGGACCTTCATATTTTAATATGATGGCTTATGTTTCGCCTGAAAAAATGCATCCTCAGCAATGCATTCGTGTTTATAAGTGAAGCCGACTTTAGAGATTCATAAGCTTGGTCTTCGTAAGATAGCTTTCCCACATTGAATGTTGCACAGTGAAGCACGTCAATCTTCGGAGGGAGTATCACTCCAGAAAGTGGCTCTAAGTCTTGTTTTATTGAAACAATCCGAAGTAAATTAAATGAAAATTAGCTGCTAAGTAGACTAACATTATGCCGAGTTTCATTGACTTTTCTTAATTACGTAGTACACAGAAAAGTAAATATTGTGGAATTCTCGTCCGCTGTCAAAACATATGGCATTCTACGGGAGGGAAACGGACAGGTTTGTCCACCGGAACAAAACTAGTTCGTCAAAAGTTGATTCCGTTAATTAACCAGGAACTATGTTCAATCGCAAATTGCAAACAAACGTGTTTTGCTTCGTGCACCCCTTGGACTACGACCCAGTCAAAGCTCACGTTGAGGCTCGGCACCGCAGCTTTGCTGGTCATCCTTCTTCACATACCAGAAGGGCACTGAATTTTTGCATTGCCAGGAAGGTTTGTCAAAAGGGAGAAGAATGGGAAGAGAAAGCTTCGGGGATGGCTTTACGGACCCCCATTTGAGAACCGCTGGTGTATAGGATGCGGGATTATATTAAAGAATTCACAGTTCGTAGCAGTTCAGGCTCTTTTATGCCTTCCTTGCGACCGGATATGCACCTGAGGAGATTGGACACCCAAGCGACCTGAGAGAGGAGGCATAGGAGGGGAGTTTTGATTTTCCCAGGCGGGCTTAGCCTCCCCTTGACTTGCAGCCCATGGCAATGATGATAAAATGTACCCATCATCATGCATATACTACATACACACACATGCATACATACATACATACATACACACGCAAATATACATACATACATACATACATACATACGTACGTACGTACATGCGTACATACATGCTTCTAGTGCGCTTGTCCTCCTATGGTAAAATTCGAAGGAATAAATGGAACGTATGAAAGTAGGCCGTCCACATCTGCGCCAATTCAGTGATGCAGTAAGCTTTTAGCCCCAATAAAATTTTAAGTGAAAAGGTTGAGGCAACTCTAGAGAAATGTCAACAGGTAATGACACTTGGGGGAGTAGAGGGGGGAAGGGATCAGCATCGCCGGCCGGGGGGCCCGAGCCCCCTCCGGTGTATCCCGGAGAGGGCTGGGGCCCACTCCCCTCCCCCCCTCCTAGTCTCCACCTATGAGTGGAGGGATTATTGGTTTGATGAACAGCAGAGCCATTGCGAGTGATGGTGAGGCCCAAACTCTTTATTTATGGACCTCTGGAATGGAGGCCGCGCAAATCAATCGGTGTATTACAGAGCGACCCGGGTCGGGACATTGTCAGTTAGACACTGCAAAAAGTGCAGACTTGGGTGCCGACACGTTCAGCCAAACCGAAGACCCATGGTCTGGAATGGTGTCGCAGGACAGTTGCAGCGCTTCGATTGATTATGATTATGAGGTTTAACGCTCCAACGCTGCACAGGCAATAATGCGCGCCGTAGTGGAGGGCTCTGGGTTAATTCGGCCACCTGGGGATCTTCAACGAGCACCGAAACCTCGAACACGCGGGCGTTTTCGCTTTTCACCTCTATCAGAGGTTGCAGCGTTTCCACGATACGACCCAGGCTGTTAAAATACGCTGCTTTGATGGGATTACTTGGCTGTGGCAGCAGATTTGACAGACTTGATGCTTAAAAGGAAGGAAAATTTTATGTTTTATGTCCCCTCTAAATATGTATACCGTTGTACTTGTCCTGCGGGACCTGTAGTTGGTAGTGCATTGTCGAACGTATCAAGAGAGTGGCCTCCATTTGCCCCTACTGATTTGTGGTGTTCTCTAACACAGCAGGAAGGCGAAGGCTGGTTACGCCCGAAGCCGAAACCAGAAAACGGGTGTGACCGTCTTTTTATCTAGAAACAAAGTAACCAAACTCTCTGTGGCTCATATAGCGTTGATCTCGTAGTTGTGGAATCCGCTAAGATGGAGCATTGTGCCATTTAATGATGTACAGCCATGGGAAAATTAAGTGAGAACACGAAAATATGGACCAGAACACGCAAAATCAAGGAATGTAGATAATGGATATAATATAACGGCCCACTCGTGGTATATATTCCAATTGGAGAGCCACATTTCCCAACTTTGTCACTGTAATAAAGTCACGCGACAATTTGACTTGCCCGGAAAGAAATACGCTATTTGTGTGTTTTGGTTCATTTTGCAACGGGCACATGTTTTTAGAAAGGACATCACAGGACATGCAAAGCAAAGGCCACAATGCGAAGAGGACAATTCCCCTGAAGGGACACGCGCCGTATCAGTGCACAAATAAAGGGGAATCGCCCATGTGTGGGCGATTCCCCCACTACTATATGAGCCAATTGTCGAAGAAGAAGAAGCGTCGACAAGTGTTTGGAGCGTATACGTATCTGGCTTAATGAATCGGCGGATACTCTGGCGGGAATACCATTGGGTGGTCCAGTAGTGTAGGTTCTGCTACGCGCATTTCCCTCATAACTTCGGCTCGCTTCCGTAGGCTGTGCTTACATCAAAGTCTGCCTGATTCTGCTTACGAAGACTCGGAGCTCGAGCACCTCCGGTACTCATGGAAGCGCAGCATAAGCTAGTCGCGAGCTTGCGAAGTCACCCTCACTAGCTTTCGCTGTCGCGTGCCAAATTTAAATTATTACTTGCACCGCTCTAATCTGGCCCCGTCGCCGTTATGCACATTTTGCAAAGATCCAGAAACGATCGGCCATTTCTTCTTCTCCTGCCCACGGTTCTCCTCTATAAGACGACGATACTTGGGAAGTACATGCAGCCGGCTAAACCTCCCGCTGTTCGCTACACTTATTTTGTCATTCGGGGCGAAGGAACTGGGATTCTGCCACGGGGATCTTTGCCGTGCGTTTGCACTCATTCATCCTGGAATCAGGCCGTCTGCCGGCCCTGCTGGATTCCCCTGTCAAGTATACGCGCGCCTAGCTCACTGCTTAGACTGTACCACTTTCTTTCTTCGTGTTTCCTTCCAGTTTTCATTCAATAGTGTTCGGTTTTACCTTTTTTTATTTATTTCTCTAATCTCCTTACTTTTATTTCTCTAGTCATCCACTGCTAATTCATTCCAATATTTAAATGTTTTTCTTTTCCTACAAAAATTACATAATTTCTTTCCGTAAGGCGCCCATTTCCTAGCCGATCCCCCTGAGTGGGTACGCGCCATTTCACTGGCACCACCACCACCACCGCCTAGACCTCCGAGCTGCGGTTCCATACTACAGCCACTACTTGTAAATAATTTGTAAATAGACTACTTGAGTGCACAAGTGCAAATAGGCTGGCCTTCCCTGTTAAGTAACAATACTTTCGTGTTCGTTTGATTTGTCCATGACTGCCTTCGGTCCAAGCGGCCATAGGCGCCACAGGTTTGCTTTTGACGATCGCTGTTGCGTTGACTCTAGTTGTCACCGTACTCGGTGCTTCTTCGTTCCCTTGAGTGCCCTCGACAAGCTTACCATGACTGGTGACGACAGGGGTGGGCACTGGCGAAGTGCATGTGGGTGCCGGCGGGTCAGCTCCCGCGCGGGCGCCGCTGTTCTGCACGTGCTCTACTGTAGCGACACTATCGCCATCGTCACCATCAGCGCCCAATCATCATCACGGTGCCTGGCCAGCGTCAGCAGTTGCACGCGACAACAGATGGAACGTCGAGTCAGCAGCTGGGCGGCCGCTCGTTCTGGCTGGTCCTCCGCGACCTGAGTGAGGCCACAGCACCCAACCGAGTCTGATCCCTACACTACGTTCGGGTGCGCACACCGGCCTTCGTCCCGAAGTTTGCCATGGCCTGCAGGTCCACGTCGTCGTATAGGAAGGCATTCTCCTTGAAGACTGCGTACTCGCAGGACTAGTACTCGACGTTTAAATGGGCCATGCAAACAAAAAAACATTGAAGAGACTGCTTTGTCCCGATAACACTGGTGCCACTTTTATCGCAAACTTCAAACATTTGAACGGAGATATTACGGGGAACAGATGAAGAAGTGGCGACCCCGCCAGCCATTTTCCGGCTATTTCTCTATGACGTCACATATTCTTGTTTGTATGATTGGCGGCCGCATACGTTAGAAGAAGAGAGAAGAAGCAGAAATAATTTATTTGTCCTGATTCTTTACAGGGACGGGAGCAGAGGCTATAGGCTTTGCGGCCTGACAAGGGCCTCTGCACCTAACTACGCAGTTGACAAACAGGGCACCTATTAAGAATGATCAAATATGATATTGCAGCATTTCACTCAATAACACACACAACAAAAATTCACACAATTACAGAGTAGAGCTGAGAAAACATAGCCTTTCACTTAAAAAAAAAAAAAGAAAAAGTCACTCATATACTTTTAAAAACTCGCACAATTGCAGAGTAGAACTTCGCAACAAACATAACATAGGCGTTCACATAACAGTTTTATCACACAATACACATTAATCGGTAAAAGTACATGGCTCACTGCGCGAGCCTCGTGGCGCGAGCAGTCAGTGCTCCCGGGAACTCTGAGCGGTTGGCCAGGCATAGCTGCCGCTGGCCCGTCAGCTGCTGACGTGTTCCTAATATATGTGTTCTGTGGCTCGGCGTGTTTATTTCCTCGTGTTGCCACATTGTGTTTCGTCTTCATGGTCCCTTCGATGTCATTGATCTTGGAGACATCGACGAAGCCGTTGTCGAGCATAGGCATTAGCGTCTCGAGTTCGATAAATGTGGTAGTCGGGGAGGGACAGAAGCGCCTTCAGCTCGGCTACCTGGTCCTGGTGCGCGTTCTTTAGAATCAGGGTGAGAGACTCGATCTCGCTCTCCAATTGGTCCACGAGAATACGCACGGCCTGTGTGGAATTAGACAGCCACGCCATCAGGTCCTCCCCCTTCTGCACGAGGTATACCATCTGGGCGCCGTCCAGACTCTCCTTCCAGAACGTCTTCATTTCACTTTCGACCACCCTGGACCACTCCATTTGTGTTTGCGTTAGCTTGCCGTTGTCCATCAGGAAACCTTTTTCCTTGATCTCGCTGGATGCCATCCACGTCTTAATATGGTCCCGCAGCTCCTGAAGCGGTTTAACCTCTATCTCGAAGTCGGTCTCGTACTACTTCCTTTTGACTTGCATTGGTTCCTGTGTGAATCTTCTCCCAAATGTCCTCGAAATGCAGCTCCACCTTGGCCCGACTTACTTCAAACACAGTTCTGTTCTGCAGTGGAGTTTTCTTCTAGCCATGGCCACGACCGCAGAAAAGAAAGTTCCTGTAGTCTGGTAATGTGCGACGAGCATTATCGACACTGAGCACTTGAAGACCTTTTTACACAATACAAGCCCGGTATCACGCATGTAGAGTCGTCCTAGCGGGTAATTGTCACGTAATTTGTTTCGTGATACTTTTGATAACACAAGAGTTAGAGCCGCTTTCTGTAATCCTACTGCCTCCGTAGATCGCCATACTTCTCTGCAGAACAGCCAATGTAGGGAAGCCAGCTTACAAAGACGAAGCTTACACGGTAGTACACCGATACTTCGGAAGTCGGCTTCACCTCTGTACACAAATGCATTGCTGGGAAGAAATTTTTTTAGGGAGCAGTTTAAGCCGTTTTGTATCAAAATATGAAGGCCCTAGGACATTTACTTTCTTATGGGAGCTTTTCGGTCGACCGACCGGTCTATGGGGAAATGCAGTAGTTTTTTGACGGGGCGCCATCGGTCCCACTATTAAAAGAAATTCAGTGTCCTTCCGCTCTGTGAAGAAGGATGACCAACGAAGCTGTCGTGCCGAGCCTCAACGTGAGCGACAATTATATGCTTTTACCGGGGCGCAGTCCAAGGAGTACACAAAACAATAAACGTTTGTTTGCAATTTGGGATTGAGCATACTTCTTGGTTAATTACATGAACGCAACTTGGACGGGACTGGAGTTTTATTCCAGCGGACAAACAAGGGCCGCCCGTTTCCCTCCCATTGAAGCCTATATGTACTGACAGCAGACGGGAATACCCAGTATTTACAACTTAACTGTGAAGTATGTAATTTTGAAACGTAAATAAAATTTCGCGTAATGATAGAGCCATCTTAGCCCTTTCGGCCCTGGTGTCCTATATTTAGGACATTAATCGAAATTCTTCCAGCAATTTCAGAACCAAACAAAAACAGCTAGTTTTCTGGGAAACAGTTTTTTAAGAATCCCTCTTTCGATAGATATCCCTATTGTTAGTTTTTTGCTACAGCTCAACTCTAGAGAGAGGGAGGCATTGCAGTGTGGACCAAACTGACATCTGGGTGACTCCAGGGACTGAAGTCCTAGTTTGATTACACGGCTGTAACTCAAAGGATACTTTCAATGCCAGCTTTATTTTTTGTACGTTGGCTCAGTGTTTCTGAAAATTTAGGGAAACAAGCAAAAAAAAAAGACTTTTGGAGTGAGAAGTTTAATTGCCTAATGACCTAATTAGATTCCGCGCTCTAAATCGCTAATTACTTGCACCACAAGCTCGATTTTTGTTTGTAAGTTCAGAGGATCGCAATAATAAGGAAAATGCACACAAAAGCTTTCTGGTAGAAATAAAGAATTCAGAGCTGAAAGGGTTAGCGGCTAATTGTCATAATTTATTTCGGGATAGTTCCTATAAAACAGGAATTATAGCCATTTTCTATTGTCATACTCCTTCCGTAGACGGACGTCCTTGAGCGTACAGCAATGTGGAAACGCTGGCTTACAATTACAGGCCAATTAAAGTCGTCTTCACGTCTAAGCACAAATGCGTTGCTGAGAAGACATCTCTGCAGGGACAATATAAGCCCAGTTATATCAAGATAGAAATACCCTATGACATTTTTATTAATTTTTTGTTACACTGAAGGTGTGGAACAGTTTTATGATTCTAGGAATTTGAGTGGACGTCTCGAAACGGTGCTACGCTCGCGTGGTATTCTTGTCTACATCTCTAGCCGGAGCCGGTCTGCTGGATTGTAGCCATAGACAGCTGCGCTGTAAAAATGAGTTTGACGAATGGGCGGCGTGGGGGAGGGGGAGGTGCCTTGGCAGCAGTTCGCACAGGGCGCCGAATGCTGCAAGGCCGGCCCTGCTATGATACAAAGCGGGACGTTTGTTTCCGCGGCCTCGCGCCAGTGGCGGCCATTTTGGTACCTCTCCTGTTGAGGACGCAAGACGAGGGTGCACTGAAGGGTGGCCAGGGTACTAGTTTTGTATACGTTACTGACCACACCACAGGAAAACCCCGCACGGTTACGCGAACACTAGCCTCGTAGTTTCTGCCTGGAATTTACACTTTGACATAGAGCGCCATTAATAGACCTCAACGAACAGTTTCTCCAATTTGAGGGTTCTGATTCACATTTTCGTGTTCGCGTTTCATTTGCCGCGTATTGTACATGTGGCCGCTGTCACTTACGATGGCGTGTACGCGCTTAAAACATGAACTGAACCACCAGCAAAATTAGGAAAAACATTTAATCAAAAACCACCAGATAAAGAACATCCATGCAAAAGTTGTTAACTATTCAATAACACTGCGATGTTCAAAGCCAGGACGTTGAAGAGAGAGACCACTACAATAGAAACACATACTTTTATTTGGAACCTGAATTCACTGTTTGCGCCATCTTGAGATTAAACCTGGCAGCAACAGCATGTTAAAAATACTAAGGAATAAGCAATTAAAGTACACTAGTAGTACCAGCCGGCAGAAGTTAGGTGGATCCAGGCACTGACTTCGGAATGAACACATAGTAATGGCTTCGCTGTGGCGTTCGGTTGTATTTCATCTTTCCTCTTAGCATATCTTGCGACCTCCCGCAGCGCTGAATAGCGAAATTTCTTTGAATTGGGTAACTTAATAAAAGATGGTCTAGTTTCTTCGGAATCAAGTACTGAACTGCTATCCTCGGACCTTATATCACGCTGCCGGAGCATCATTCGAGAATAAGTTTCGCCAAAGTAAACTCGCAGGGCATCTTGGGAGGTGCATACTAAAACCAGCAGCAAGCACCAACACGAACAATCAGAAAATGCTGCAAACAGTTCATGCAAACATAGCAACAGCAATGCGCCCGGCTTTACACAAGACGCCTTGAAGATCCAGTCCGCTAAGTTTCAGAAAAACCGTCGTCGAGGCCGAGACGCAAGTTCACGCTCTGCAGGCACTTGCCGTACAGTGCTTGAAACTCAGGCAGCAGGCTCTGTCTCCGTTGGCTGCCCGCAACAGAGTCGTACTCGAGACTCAGACGCCGCAGCGGATCCCTCACGGCCTCGTAGACCTCCAGGAGCCGGTTCGTCACCAGCGGCCGCCAACCGATCTCGTGTTCGCGGAAGTACGAGCCCTGGGGGTCGGAACTCGCTCGCAACATGTGATACGCGAACGACGCAGTCGCCTTCAACTTCCCTTCGAGTATGGAGTCGAGGGTGTCTCGCAGCGCCATCTCGTTCCTGCGCAGTGTGAACCTGACTCCGGCGTCCCTCGTCTCAGCGCGCGTTTCCTGCCCGAAATGGAAGCGCTGCACGACCACGAGGCTGCGGCTGGCGGTGACCGCTTCCGGGAAGAGCCTGTCGAACGTGGGACACACGCACTCGCCGTCGTACCGGTACACTTCGAGGCGAAGCAGGCTCGTGTTGACGTCCAGCGCGTCCCGGAGGGCCCACGCCACGTCGCCGTCCAGAAACCAGCGCCCGATCACGAGAACGGTGATGGACGAAGAGTCGCCGATTCCCTCGAGCAGAGTGAATGAAGACTCCTTGGTAGTTTCGTAGATGAGAGCCACCTTGCTGAGCATGGTAGCGTTGGCGAAGAAAGAGGACAAGTCGCGGGCCCCCTCTGCGGTGATGATATCGGGAGCGCAGATGTAGAGGGTGGTCAGGGTGCTCTCGTACTTGGGAAGGTGACGGAGAAAAGTCCCGACGTCATCTTGCCAGGCGTCCACGGCTTGCAGGTAGAGCTTTCGCAAGGGGGCTTCCAAGTTATTGCCGAGGAGCGGCACCTCGTCGTCCCTCCAGACGAAAGTGACGCGGTTCTGGAGCGACTTGGCGGCGATGATGTTTAGAACCTGAAGACGTTCCCCGGGCGTGTCGTTGACCGCCCCGAAGCACACTTCTCGGAGCGAAGCGTTGTCGTCCAGGCTGCCCAACAGCATGACCACCTCAGCAGCAGGTCAGGTCGCAGTCGTGCAAGTACAGCTCGTCGAGGGTGTAGTTGAGGCTCAGGGCGTCGCTGAGCCCTTTGAGGGTGTCGCAACCGTGAAACGTCGAGCCGGACAAGTCGAGCACCTCTATCCTGCGGTTGTTGGCCACAATGCTCGCGAGCGCTTTGCCGTAGGCGCCGAAACGTCGCCGTCGGCTCACATTGATCGCCATCTTCAAGCACCTGAGAGTTCGGTTCTTCGCCAGCGAGTCTGCCAGAGCCAGGAGTGGCTCCGCATCGGACACAGGGTTGCCCAACTCTAGTTCGTTAAGGCTGCGGTTGTCCTGGAGTTCGGCGAAGAACTGGGTCATATCACAGTCTAAATTCAGCCTCATCCTCTGCACCGTCGTGTGGAGCAGCATAGAAATTGCTTCCCCGTAAATGTACTCCCCTTCGTCCACCCTCGCGTAAAGGTCCAGTTCCTCGAGGTTCTGCAGGTAAGTGAGCCCGTCGAAGAGATTCATGGCAGCTATCGAGTCCACAGTGACGTTCACGGCAACCAGCGACCGCAGTCCAGGGTTCCTCGTGATAAGTTGGCGGAAGTTGTCGCTCTGTGGTTCGTTGAGACGCAGCGCGGACATGTGGAAGGTGTGCAGGAGAGTGGTGTACTTGAGGGAGTCGAAGATTTGGCTTCTCCAGGCGCCCGTGGGCTCCGAGTGGTGTGCGACGATGCCCGCGCTCACGTAGTCCGTGTGAAAGCGCAGCAGCTTGTAGAAGATGGATATGTGATGAGGGGCGACTATGCCGGCGTTGAGCGTGGCGGACCGTATGCACCGGTGCTCGTAGATGACCCACATGACGAGGCAGAGGGACGTGAGCGTTACGGAGGGGCTCAGGTTGATGCGTTCCATCATGTCGAGCGTCCGCAGAGATAACGCTCGGCCTCGCAGACATTCCAGAAGTTCGAGCCCGTGGCTGTTCAGTAGGTTGTTCCAGGACTTCTGGTGCTTGAGGACCCAGCAGGGTTCGCGTTCACCATGGCTGCATTGTCTGGTGAGTTCCTCTCCTGATTCGCTCCTGAAAACGTCCTCGAATGAGCGGACGCGTTGCTCGACATCATTGGCTGACGGAAAGTATGACGGTGCCTCGCGGCGGAGGTACCTGGCGAACGCTAGTAGTGCATTGGCAGATGTCGTGCCGGGCTGCAACGAAGTAACAAAATTGTAAGTAAAGGTTGCATAGCGATACAATTAAGGCAAGCGGCTCCGAACAAATCACACCATGTTTTCTCACTCGCAACGCAGGAAAGGCGGCGCCACAAATTCGCACCCATGGACCATACATGACCAGAACGTTAATGCATATAAGGCGCAAGTTTTAATAAACAGCGCTGGCTCAGTGGCTAAGGTGTTTCGAGTTCGTGTCGGAAACCAGCGCGAACTTGAAGACAAAAGTGAAACATGACTTGCAGCGGCTATCCTTGTTCCACTTCTTTTACGTGTCTCTTAAGTTCGCGCTGGTTTCATCCAAGAATGTCTTTCCAACTAAGCCCAGCTTGCAACCCTTAAAAAGAAAGCCGCAGAAGCGAAGCAGAAACGGAAGACGGATACGCTGCGACGAGAAAAATCACGCAGTAACGCTCCGTGCTGGCGATAAGTATAGCTTTCACAGGGCTACCAGGCGCGAAGGAAAGTGGGAGCGTTTATCGGAAGGGTTGCAGAGTTCCTTTAAATGGGCCCTAAATAGGGGGCGAAGGCACCCTTACCTCCCGCCTCAAAGCGCTGCGGATGCTATGATCTGATAAGCTCGAGCACACCAACCTAGAGACTTGCAGGGCGTATGCGCTCCGAGGTACAGGCGGGGACTTAATATTCCGGACTACGGGAGCGCGTGCACCAAACGCCATCGATGCGCACTCTGGAGGCCTGGCGCCTGTTGTCGAGACCGGCGCGGTGCGCATGCGCGTTCTTTACTCGCAAGCACGCTGATTTTCTCGTTTCCTGCAGGGGTGCTGCGGTCAGTGAAGAGCGACGCTTTTGCAGCATTTCTTTCATCCCGATGAAACATTTGCGGCCTATTATGACGATTGCGCCGGCTTTGGCGCAAGTGCTCCTCGAGTCCTGATAAATGTTTTCGGAGATTGTTTGGTGTGGTATTTTTCCTGTTTGCGCTTTATCGTGTATACACGCCGACTAGCGGCTTGCGAACGGCGTGGTCAAATTAACCCGTGTGTGAAGTACAATCGCAGGGTGCTGCGCTATCGACAACGAAATGCTAACCAGATGAATTGCGAACCTTTATTCAGTTTTTTATTATGTATACTACTCGACCACTCAACTTGTCTTTCAGCTCGCTTTCCGCTACCGATAAAGTAGGCAATTTCCAAGTGCATGAAAAGAAATTATGTCGGTTTTGTTTTTTTGCTGTCTACTTCGTTACTTAAAAATGATCCAAAGACACTCATTTAATGGCCAGTTCGCGCTTCACGCCAGCATTCGTCAAAATGGCACATCGGGTTGCAATCGCGCACCCTACGAAAATTTCCTTCTATCAGGCACTCCTCAAAGGAAAATTTGCGGGCTTATTAATAGGTAGAGTCTTATTAGATGCGACTGCATCTCATTCACTCGCCTTGCCCCTGCATCCGGCGTCGGCGTTGTTGTCGGCGTCCGCCCCTCCCCCAGTCTCCTCGCCGCGTGAGCTGCGCTCTCCGCCGCTCATCCCATCTCCTCTCCGATTGCGAACACTCTCGCGAGGAGCATTGGATTGGATTCGAATGGATTGGCTTGGCTTGGATTTGGATTAGATTGTGTTGGATTGTGTTGCGTCATAGCCGCGGCAGACGCACTGGCTGGCACCGGCGCGTTACGCGCGCTATAAAACGCGGTGCCTGCGCCGCTCCGCTCCATCGTTCCAGCGCCGTTCCTCCGCTGTCCAACGCTGCAACGTGAACCCCCTATGCGTCGCATCTACACAGGGGTTTCCGCGAGGGGAGGTGGGAGTTTTTTAATAGGTTGAGTGATGATGTTACCCGAGCAGTTCATGCCTGCAGGGATTAAGAAGGCCGGCTTGCAGATGGACAGCAGAGCGGAAGGACAAGGTCCAAAACAGAAGACAATAAGGACAACCACATTGTTGCTGCAGTGGTTGAAGACCCACTACTTAGTGCCAAATAAATTCGGGAGGCCCCAAGCAAAGAATTGACAGTGTTTTTCGATGGGAACCCGAGGTGCCATTGTGACAAATACCGAAGAGCAGAGCGAACACAATATATAGAAGTATATATTTCTTTAGAACAATTTTAAATAAGGAAGTATACCATAAACAAACGTACTTTCTTTTACAAACCTTGCAAAATGCCTACTTTAGCGGCAGCGGAAAGCGTGCTGAAATATAATTTGAGTGGTCAAGTAGCATACAAAATAAAGACGACGAATAAAGGCTTGCGATTCATCTCGCCGGCATTTCGTTGTCGATAGCGGGGTACCCTGCGATTCTGCTTCATACACCCTTCTTTCGGCGACCCCGTTCGCAAGCCGCTAGTCTCATCATGTATAAACGATAAAGCACAAAACAAAAAAGACCAAACAAAACAGTCCGCGTAAGCATTTATCAGGATGCGAGGAGCATTTGCGCCAAAGCCGGCCCTATCGTCACATTAGGCCGCAAATGCGTCATCGTGATTGACCAAATGCTATAAAGGCGTCGCCCTTCGGCGCTTCAGTGACCCTCGCCGTACCGCTGCAGGAAGCCAGAAAACCAACGTGCCTGCGAGTAAAAAATGCGCGCCGCGATGGTCTCGACAACAGGCGCCAGGCCTCCAGAGTGCGCATCGGTATCTTTTGGCACGCGCTCGCGTGGTCCGGAATATTAAGTCTCCGCCCGTACGCGCAGCCATTGGCGTTATGGCTGCGTTCACGCACAGAAAAGGGATGAGGGGACTAACAGAAACAGCTGGCGGACAGGCCGATTTGGATTGTTTCAGCGGTCGCTTTTTGCCGCCCTTAATATTGGGCGAAGCGATAAATGCAGCTCGCAGTCAAAAATTTAACCTGCACGACAAGCGACTAGGTAATGCATCTTAGGAAGGTATCACAGCGCACGAACGAAGACAAAAAAGACAGGACCTGTACCACCCCTTTTTAAAAGGGCACTACTATCCTGCCAAGCCATCGTGTCGTAATTCATGACGAAAGAGCGGCACAGAGCGCACTAAGACAATGAAACAAAGAAGAAAGTCAGAACACAGCACTTTCTTCTTTGTTCCCTTGTCTTAACGCGCTGCAAGACATTTTTAAGGATGCATTACCAACTAGCCCACTAAGCCGTCGTCGGTAATGCATAATGGCATAGCGGTACACATTCGGATGAAGGATATTTACAGAAAAGGAGACAGCACCGCCTACTGAAGAACTTGACTGAGGAGGAGGGGCGTTAAATACCGAACCTACTCGCACCTGAACTACGACGCTCCCGGTAATGGATGACTGCGAATCAGCTAATTGGAGCACACAGCTAACTATGTTCTACGGGCGTTCTGCTGTACTTCGTCTACACCCCCTGCTGGCACGCACCGTAAACGAACCCGACACCGTGCACGTTGTAGCAAAATTTAGCTATCCACCGCCGTGGCGCGTGCATTGCGTCATACGTTGTAACCCTTCGTAGCTTTTACCCTCCGCCAGACTAGACACCGCCAACAAAGGCTTCTGGAACCCCCGTTACTTGCAAGAGCGCTTGGACGAGTTGGTATGACATGGTTCTGAACTATCGACAGGGACAGGAAAAAAAGACCACTACGACTGTGACGAGGCGTTTGTTGCTCTTTGTAGCCTCCACCCGCCGCGAGCCAAATCGCTGCCAACAAAGGATCCCCGGACTTACACTTGACGGTCCGTGTTCTCCGGGCAGCGCCCCGGAGTCGGCTGTACTGGGCACGAAGCTGGCAGCCTCCTCCGCCCACATGTCGACGGCGGCCAAGCATGCAGACCTCTGGCTGCCGCTGCTCACGGAGAAGCGCTCTTCCGAAGCGCTCTCCGAAAGCTCTGTGGGTGCAGCATCGCCGCTCGAAGCAGACTCCGCAGTGTCGACGGAATCGTCCGCGCTCTTCTTCACCCAGGACGGCCCCGGTAGGCTTAAGTCGCGCCCGTCGTCGCCTCCGGAAGCCATGGCCGCACGGCTGGTTGTCCCTGCGGTGCTCGCGACTTCTCGTCTACCCTTCTCGTCTAAATGTGCGACGGCTCTGTAAGGCTAGCCGGGACTGAATAGCCGGCGCCGCACTAGGTCACCGCCTGGGCGAATCGCGACCGAGGTGTGACGTCACAGGGGATATGGGACACGTGGTTCCTCAGCCTGCTGATGAGATTAAACCTTTTGCACGACCACTATCTGCGCATGCGCTTGCAGGAGCCGCCATTACTTTTCGTGGCTCGCTGTTATCGCAGATATCGCTTCTGACGGATGCAGCATGGACGCCGAGCCCAACTCCAGATAGATACTGCTACGCCTTCGGGGGCCGCTGCAGATGCGCTAAGCCATCGGACGGTTAATCACCGGCATAGGAAAACGTACGAACCTTCGTCAACACGCATTCAAAGAGTGACCTTTGCGCGTGAAGTTTAAAAAGTGTTGCGGCACAGTATGAATGCGAAGCAATCTTAGCTATCACCATGGGCGTGCTCCGTGATTAGCAATATTGGACAATAGCGTCACCAGCAACCATTGCTGAAGAAGTCACCAACTGTACTTTTCGTATTCCCTGCTACGAGCTCTTTTCTTGGTCTGGACTGGAAAAAGGTCCATTAAGCTTCCTCAGTGCAATGCAAATGCTTGTGCTTGCCGAATTGTTTTTCAACAATCCCCCCCCCCTTCCCCCCCATCCCCGCCAATGACTTTCTTTTTTTTTCTCTTTTTTTTCTTGCTCAGTAACTGGCTAGTGCAGACTTTATCTCTGCAGGATTTCTTTACCGCGACAACTCAGAAGGGCTGGTTTTCCGACAAATTTCTTTTTGTGTGTGTGTGTGTGTGATTGCTATATGACAGGGTAGTGATTAGATTACAGGCATGAGTTTTACCGCGTGCCCTTTTTTATTTCGGTCGAAGTGTACTTCGAACACGTGTTGATAGGTGGCTCGCTGACGTCACTGATCCGTATACAGTCCAACCTCGTCATAACGAACA
This sequence comes from Haemaphysalis longicornis, assembly GCA_013339765.2. Classification (NCBI taxonomy): domain Eukaryota; kingdom Metazoa; phylum Arthropoda; class Arachnida; order Ixodida; family Ixodidae; genus Haemaphysalis; species Haemaphysalis longicornis. The sequence continues at coordinate 26,764 of JABSTR010000404.1, forward strand.
CTTATATAACGAATTATTGGATATGGAGAACCAAAAACAAACATTGGTTGGCTACGCTTAAAAGTGACACTTATTGTTTTTATTACGAAACTGAAACCTTGGCAACCGCACTATATCAGCTGTATATAACGAAGAAATATTTGGTTTGCGAGAGGCTCAGAACTCAAAAGCTAGCATAAAGAAAGGACAATTAAAACGTTTGAACGATAACACAATCATATTTAGTAGCATTGAAAATTACAGGCGTGAAAAGTCCCTTTCGTGAGCGGACAGTATGGAAAGCTTCATTTAGCTCAGTGCTGTGATAAGCCACCAGAAGGAAGACCACATGCTTTGTCAAACGAACCTTGTTCTTTTGTAATTTCACGCTATCATGTTCCGGTCCGTTTAGTTTTAAATGCCACACGGAGACAGACAAGGATTACTTCGTCTGTAGTGAGAATAATGAGCTTTTGTATCTATAGGATTTTGCGCCAGCGAGATTGCCGATTTGCTAGAGCCGATTTTTCCCTCTACGGTTACAACGAATATCGTACAAAGCGAACTAATTTACTGAACGAATAATACTTCGTTATAGCGAGGTGCGACTGTACTTGCAGGCAGAGGAGATGATCTAGTTGATAAGGACGGCAGGTTGGGCTAGTTGGCCTCGTGTCTCCTTCGCGCAGTTTTTTTTTTTTTTTCAAAATGACTGGTTGATAAGGTTGCAGACTCTGTAGATAAGTTTCATCGCGGGCATTTTAATTTTTTTCAGTTGGTGCACACAACAGGCCACACGATAAACAGGCACGTGTTCATGGACAGCTTTGTGACGTCACTGATTCGTAAACTTCGTGCTGAAGAGAAACTTTTTCCGATGAAAGGCTAGCAAGCTGATACCTATAACGGCACAAGTTCCCCCTGTTATTGTTGTTCGAGCCAAAATTTGATTGATCCATAAAACTACTACAAAACTATAAATAGTGATCAACCAGCACTAAAAATAATAATCCATCATTAAATGAAATAGCTAATTTTCATAATAATGAATAGCCTTACCAATCTATAAAAGCAGAGAAATGGAAGGTTCCAAAATCTCGGACAAATTATGGACTGCCAATGCTTAAAAACAGCCTGCCACGTTTGCTGAATTGGTTTGATAGCCAGGTAATAGAGCTTACATCGCTAAGCACTGCTTATTTATTCACAGCCTCACCGGAAGGTGCTTTTATTACCTTTTGTTGTTATTGCATTTTGCTGGAAGTGTCTCGTCCTTTATTGTTTTATTACTAAATGTTTGCATTTCTTTTTGCATAGCTTCTAAAATGTTTGCATAGCTTCTACGACGGCGGCTTTCCATCCTCTGTCCCTGATTGAGATTTAATCCCACTGCCATCACTCGCTAGATGTACCATTTGCTACATCCAACCTTCTCTCTCGAGGAATCCCAAATATGGTGCCGATTGCACATAGCATAACTCCATTTCCTTTCCTACGCCTCCCACTCGCGCTTCGCGTCGCGTACCACTGCCTAAAATGTCAAGCCACTAGTGCCAACCATGCCTTTTTATGCCCCCAGAACCCTTTCCCTTCCTTCACCCTCCCTTGAGTGGTAGGAATGAGCATTGACCAGTTAGATCCTGAAGGAGAAGCGCGGCGGGATCCAGAAGGACATCTTCAGCAGCAGCAGTGCGCGGCCTTCCCCAAAGCCTGAGCATGCCTCAAACCTTTTTTTAGATGCGAAGCAGCTTATGGTCGATGTTCCCTCCGCCGTTGTGCGGTGTCCACACCCCCACTGCGCATGCGCATCCTCCTCCCCCTCCTCTCCTCTCCTTGTCTCATCTCCTCTCCTCTCCGGCATTCCTCCTCTCCTCTCCTTTCCGGGATCGCGCAGCGAATGGCAACACCAGCGGCTCCGCGCGCGATAATGCAAAGCAGCTTAGGGTAGAGACGCGACGGTAGCCGCTGCATACTCCACTAGGGGGCGCCACTTTAGCTCCGCGGTAAAAATTACGCGCGCGCGCGCTCCGCTCCCCTCATTCTCCTCCCGGGAACTTCGACCCCATGGCTGCTTCGCATACTACTCAGGGTTCCCCTGCGAGAAGATGGTGAAATTTTTTTTTCTCAGTTAACGTTCTACCCTCTTGCGATATATATGAACATAAAGAGAAAACAACTTCATTTTTCTGACAGCTTACGCGCTCTTAGACAAGTAGCCTTGGCTGCGGAGTAGGACTGGTTCACCAGATGACACTGGCGATCTATGCTGGAGCTGAGCAGCGCGGGTTCCCATTGGGATGCGGTAGGACGTGGGAAATGGGGTATCGCGGAGTTTCGTTGCTGTTCTTACGCAGTGTGTTCCATGCTGGCGTAATATTGCCAGAACGGGCATCCTTTAGTGTATTGCTCGCTGTACCAGGGGCGAAGCAGACTTGGAAGTTAATAAGTGCTGGTTTGTATATGTGCCCCGGGACAGCAACCTCCTCTTCCTCTCGGATGAGTTTCCTGTGCTGGGAGATAGCTTTCGACGGTCTAGCTAATGATACTGCGGGATATCAGCGTGCTGAGGATGTTGGCCCCTACTGGTAGGATCATATGTCCGCAGTCCGTTACACGGAGGGCAATTGCTCGAGCGACAGCGTAAGTGCACTGACTGCTGGTAGCAAGTTGGTGTCGGGAGTCCAGACTAGTTTGATCGGATGGAGCTTGGTTTTGTGTTCCTGGAGGAAGTACTGTGCACGTTTGGATACATAGCCCGCCCGGTAGGATCGCGGCTCTGTTTCGAAGTCCGTAAAAATTGTAGCGTGTGCGTCACTATAGTGACGCACACGCTACAATATACAGTTACAATCCATAGTAGCCTTTTCACCTTTTTCGGGTCTTTTAGTCTTGATTGCCGCATTCAGTTGCGAAGGTTTCGAGATTTTGGTCGATTTTTGTGGACATATTCTGCGGCATGTGTGTATCACCCCGCTCGACGGTCCGCGTAGATTGTGGTTGTGCTTTGACCCTGACTTGACGTCTTCCTTTGTGACACTCTGGATGCACGTTCTTAGGTGTCGGAGCGACATGTATGAGGTCACTGACAGCTGACGGTGGGGGAAGTGTGGGATCGTCGTGTGTGGGGCCTGGGTTGCCAAGTTTACACAGCAGGTGTCTGCCGGTGTCGGATGCCTGAAGTGGACACTGTTGAGTCGTCAGGTGGGCCTCGATTATTTTTCGTGTTATGTTGGTAGCTCGTGTGGCGTGTATGGGTTCGCGCTGGCTGTTGTCTATGTAGGATGCTTCTGAGTAGTATGTCGTCCTTGGCACCTTCCGGTGCAGTTGCGCAGTGCAGGTGCGGCTAGAGTGCGCGCTGGAGTGCCTCCGCCTTTTCTACAAGTCACTGGTTGTCCAGACGGTAAGATCGTCTGCGTAAATGGCGTGGCACATTCCAGTTGAGCTTGGGCACGGCGAAGTTGAAGAAGGTTGGTGAGAGAACGGATCCTTGAGGTGTCTCTTAGCGCTGAGTGTCAAATGTGTCAGTGTATACGCAGTTACCCAATGCCGAGTGCGGTGGCTGAGAAAGCTTCTGACACGGTACCATATGATCATTTATTTACCTTGGAGTTCCCTGCAAGGGAATTAAATAGTCGGGTGGGGTGGGAGGGGCGGGGGTAAGATGAACGAGGAATTTGAAGATATATCGTTACATATTAAAACACGTTTGGAAATAGCCTTACAAAATTTAGATTTTCAGATTTGAGACAAGCGTTTAGCGCACATAGAAATAATTAAGGTCAAATGAGCACTGGCCCCTTCTTGGCACTGGTCCCTCGAACCACAAGGCGGGACAGTGGTGTAATCACACTAGTGCCTAGACACGTCACTCAATGAAAAGCGGCTCCAACCAACTACCATGTGGCTCAGTAAGGTTTAGCACTCCTTTCCATTGCTGACACCACTCCTCCCTTCTATCCAGGAGGCTGAACTTGTATATTAACCTAACGCTCCGTTTACGGGCAGCACGGACCGTGTTCAACTTCATCCACGGTCTGTTATATTTGTCTACATGCACGTATTGAGATCATTCTTTCAGAACGCGTCCTTTTAGCTCTCGTTGTAGAGGTTTCATTCAGCGGTGCTGGACACAAAGCTGCACACTGGTATTTAAAGAGCCTGTGCCATTAGCCTGTTTCTCAGGTGCGCTTTAAGAGTACACCATCTCCGCGGAGCCGAGCCATGGATGCCAGTAGGCTCACTACCGGCAATAGTTCTGGAAATACCTCGAAGATCCTGCAGCACTGGTCATCGCGGGGCTCCATCCTTCATGAGCCGTTAACTGAGTTTTGTTAAACAATCGCCTCAGCGTGCCTGCATGGCGCACTGTAAAATGATTTGCACTTTTTTGTCTATTACTAACACCTTACACCCTATCAAAAAACAAAGACACGCCTTGAAAGGGTGTAATTAGCGATAAAACTCTCTTTAAAAGGGTGTATTCGTGTGGTTTGGCTAGGGTGTACGGGTGTAATAAACGACAAAGCACCCTTAAGGGCGTTTTCCTTTGTTACTCGTTTGCTATAGGTATAAGGGTGTTAGTTAAATCTTTTTACTGTGCGGATACCAGCAAGGCCGAACTGTACGGTGTCGTCTAACGTGGTTTTGTTACCGTCATTTGGTTCACCGCCTGATCCGTCAAACTCCCACTTTAGTGGCTGCCTGCTGTTTGTACCTGGTTTATTCTGTTTTAAAGCGAAGCTTTT